>JAUTBZ010148337.1:0-60014 GCA_032361785.1 Lepetodrilus galriftensis
ATCACCCAAAACAACACCAACAGGATGTTGTTTAATTCCTTGGACACTTGGGATGGATTGAATGGAGAGACGGCAGATAATGTTTCTAGGATAACGCTCGGACATAATGGTGAGTCCAATCTAGCTTGGTCAATGCTTCATCTATGGGAGGGGACTTTGTCAGCAATGATGCAACGAAACTGGTTAAATGTTGGTACATCCTATACTGGGAATAGTGATTTTATGTACACTGGACTTTTGGAGCGACCCAGAGCAGCGTCTTCGAGTTTAAGAACGGATGCGGTAATTGCTTGGGGATGTCAAGATCCGCAATCGCTTTCTGCCGATAACTTCAGGATACTGTTTTTACAATCTGAAAACCCGAATCCTTCTAAAGCCTCACAAACAAATCAAGGCTTGGAGGTCTTGCGTATTACCCCAAGAGGAAATATGGGAGTAGGTAACTTCTCTAGTATGACATGGGGCACAGGGAATAACGCTGGTGCTGGTTTGACCCAACAGCCCACTCACCGCCTTGATGTAGATGGTCAAGTGCGTATCCGTAAAATGAGATTGGATAATATGTCTAATTTTATAATTACTGGGATGTATGCAGATACTACAGTTTCTGATAGTGGAGATTTCGTACTGACCTATACGCCAAGAGACTCTATCTTTGGTAATGATTGTAATTGGGAAGAAGCAGGATCTGGAATATTTACTGGCGCTCAGAGTTCATCATGTAATACTCAGAATGTAGGTATTGGCATTTTGCCCACGGCTAACATGAAGCTTCGAGTATATAAGCCTGGATCAAATAATGGTCTGTTGCAGTTTGGATCCTATAGCTTGATACAATCACCTATTTGTGCTGCTACTAGAATAGCTGTTTATGGTAGGACAAGAAATGGTTTGCACGCATTTGGAGGGTCTTTTGTAGCAGCATCACATGGAGATTTAGTACCTGGAACTAGTGCAGTAGGCGTTTATGGTGAAAGCTCTAGGGCTTATACTTCTATAGGTGTCTATGGAATCGCCTATGGTCAGAAAAGAGTTATAGGGGTATATGGTGAGTCTGATAATCCAAGTGGGAATGATGCCGTAGGAGGGTATTTTGTAGGTAATATCATAGAAACAGGAAATCATATCAATGTTTCTGACGAAATGTTTAAGGAAAATATAGTGGATGTGGAAAATGCAATGGACATCATCAATTCATTGAATCCAAAATTCTATGACTTTAAATGTGAAGAGTATTCTTACATGCAGTTACCAGATGGACAGCGATGTGGATTGATTGCACAGGAGTTAGAAGAAGTGTTACCCAATTTAGTGTCGGACACATTTTTTCCAGAAAGAGTAGATTCACTAGGAAATGTTATTTCCGAAGAGTTAGAATTCAAGGGTGTCAATTACACCGAGCTTATCCCCATATTAATCCAAGCTACCAAAGAACAACAACTGGTGATCGATGAAAAAGACGAGCAGATTGCAGAATTGGAAGCCGAATTAGATGATGTTTGGGAAAATCAAGATGCATTGTGGGGTGGTCAAGAGGAACTATGGCAAGGTCAAGAGGAGTTGTGGAATAATAATAGTGAGCAGTGGAGTCAGATGGAAGCCATGCAAGCACAGATTGATGAACTATACGACCTATTAGGGCAGTGTTGTGAAGATAAAAGAAGCAACCAGAATACTAATGGAGCAAGCAATAGCCAATCAAGTTTTGAACTATATCAAAATACGCCAAATCCATTTGATACGTTCACAGATATCAGCTGGAAGATGGCCGAGGAGGCTGTCGCCAAGATAGTGGTTCAAGATATGTCGGGTAGAGATGTGATCACTTTGGTTGACAAGGTTAGCAATCAAGGTATGCATAGCGTACGTTGGGAAACCAGTGGGTTGCAAGCAGGTACTTATTTCTATTCGTTGATTGTCAACGGGGAGCTGAAAGTAAAAAGAGCGGTGAAGATAAAGTAAGCGCTAATTAGTTGAATAAAAAAAGATGAAAACCTCTCAGGCAACAGTGGCTGGGAGGTTTCGTTTTATACTAGTTCGTGAAGATGTAAGAGATGTTTGGAGGTCTCATAATTTGAATAGTGTTAAAGGATGTAGAGGAAGAGGTAGTATGTCGCTAGGCATGTTTTTAAATTGATGTTTTTTTTTTGACGAAAGAATAACAAATGAAACCAAATATTTCTATGAGCAAGCGATCCCCAGCCTGCCGCAAACCAAATCTACGAAAACTTTTTATCAGGACAATACAACCACTGAAAATCTACGGAAAACCTTTTACACCACAACAAATCTGCGAGATCTGCGGGGAACTTTTTTCTAAGTGCTTCGAGGATTTTGTCCCGCAGATCTCGCAGATTGTTTTTCACGCATAGTATCTACGAGGAACCTTTTATACCACTAGTTATCTACCGAATCAGCGAGATCTACCGGAAGCTTTTTTCCAGAACAAAACAAGCCACAACAAATCTGCGAAAATCTGCGAGATCTGCGGGAAAAGCACTTCCATAAGTACAGAACCATTTCAACCATGCTCATTAACCCTTAAAGTGCAAAATATTAGATTCCAGAATCTCTTTCCTGCAAAAAAGCAGACTAGCATTTTTTTTGTAGAATAGAATATTTCAATAGGGATGCTGGTATAATTGTTATTGAAAAATGAATCCAATTAAAATTCTAAGGTGTTTTATTCCCCAACCATCTATTCCTTGACTTAAGTAAAACACATCGTTCCTCCAGGGAAGGGTGTCATAAGAAAATATATATTTGCAACTTATGGCAACGCAAGTTGAGAAAGTATAATAAGCAATAATAAGCATCACATGATATTAATAGCAGATAGCGGATCCACCAAGACGGATTGGGTGATAGTAGAAGCGAACGGAGCAAGGAGTGATTTCTCTACCATGGGGTTCAACCCGTTTTTACATTCAGTACCTGAGATAATTGCAGGAATAAAATCCAATGAATCGTTGGTGCAATTTTCTGAGCAGGTTTCGCAGGTTTATTATTATGGTGCTGGTTGCTCTAGTGATGAGTTAAGGTCAAAAGTATCTCAAGCTATCCGTACGTTATTTGTTAATGCAACGGTCAATGTGCGTCATGATACGCTTGCCGCTGCCTACGCCACATACTCTGGGGAAGTAGGGGTGTCCTGTATATTGGGTACGGGATCCAATTCTTGTCTGTTTGATGGGGCGAAAAGCAGTGAGGTGGTGCCGGCTTTAGGATTTATCCTTGGTGATGAGGGGAGTGGAAGCTATTTGGGCAAACGATTGTTGCGTGATTTTGCATATAATAAGATGCCTCGTGATATCTCTCAAGCCCTACAGCAGAGATATCAATTAACCACTAGTATCATATTGGATAATGTATTGTCCAAGCCCAAAGCCAACGTGTATCTTGCGTCATTTGCCAATTTCTTATCGGATCATCGAGATCATGAATATGTGCAGGAGGTATTGCATCAAAGTTTTCTTGATTTTCTAAATATTCATGTTACTTGCTTTGATGAATATCAATCCATACCCGTACATTTTGTAGGATCCATCGCGTTTTATTATAAACAAGAATTGGTAAGAGCCGCTACATCATTAGGCATAAGTGTAGGGAATGTAATTCAAAAACCAATCGATGGACTAGTGAAATACCACCAAGGTTAAGCGCTTAATTTACTTTTCTTATACCCACGGTACATAAAGTAGATACCGATGATTACAAACGGAATGCTAAGCAGTTGTCCCATGTCCAAAGCCATGCCTTCTTCGAAATCTACTTGCCTTTCTTTAATGAATTCTATGAAGAATCGGGCAATATAAATGAGTGTGATCGCACTTCCAAAAAAGAATCCATTCTTCAATCGGTCACCATATTTTTTATATAAAAACATGTGTAAAGCAAATATGGCAAAATAGCAAATAGATTCATATAGTTGAGCAGGATGGCGAGGTAGGTCATCGACCCTTCGGAATATAAAAGCCCAAGGTTTGTCGGTAGGCATGCCTATTATTTCCGAGTTCATCAAGTTCGCCAATCGGATAAATCCAGCGCCCAATGGTGCCACAATACCTATGTAATCTAGGGTGCTGATGATAGGTTGCTTGAATTTTTTGGTGTAATAATATAACGCTATAATGAGTCCTGCGGTGCCACCATGGCTAGCGAGCCCACGAAATCCGGTAAACTCATATCCACCATCAGCCGTATGGTGTATAGGCAGTAGAATCTCAAGCGGGTAGTCCATGAAGTAACTCGGTTCATAAAAGAAGCAATGCCCCAGTCGAGCCCCAATAAATATTCCGATTACACCGTATAACGTAAGTTTTTCAAGATTCTCCTGCGGAATACCGTCTCGCCTGAACATGCCTTGGAGTACCTTAAAACTAAGTGCAATGCCGGACACAAAAAGCAATCCATAGTATTGTAATTTAAAGCTCGAGATGCCAAATATTTCTGGATCAATATCCCAATTAATATAGTGTAAGATCATAAAAACAATAATGCGTTGAAGAAAATCCAAAGGTAGTAATAATCTGTTATTATAGCGATTTGTTGAAAAAAGGAAAAAGTGATAAGTCGAATTCGGTAGTGAGTTATAGGCAAGGTGCTGCCTTCTCTCACCACCCATATTTAGAATCTATATATATGTTAAACCCTCAAACCGAAGTTTCGTGTGTGTCGCGGAGTATGTTTTTAATTTATATTTTCATTTTTTGTCAAAAAGAAGAAACAAAAAAGGGACCAATGACACCAATTCTTACTAAAAACAAGCGACCTCCAGCCTGCCAAACCAAATATGCGAAAATATGCGAGACCTTTTTTCTAAGTGCTTCAAGGATCTTGTCCCGCAGATCTCGCAGATTTACGCAGATTGTTTTACGCGCATAGTATCTATGGGAAACCTTTTACACCACAACATATCAAGGAAAATCTATTAGATCAGCAGAAAACCTTTTACACCACCACTATGTATCTGCGAAAATCTGCGAGATCTGCGGGAATTTTTTTTTCAGAACAAGACATACCACAACATATTCAGGAAAGTCTATGAGATCTGCAGGAAACCGCTTACACCACAACATATCTTCAAAAATCTACTAGAAAATATATATAATGGTGCTTTCTCATTAGTTCAGGGCCATTTCAACCAAGTTTAATAACGCTTGAGACACATAGTTTTAGGTTCCAAAATCTCCCCCTGCATAATAGCGGACTAGCATGTTGAGCTGGATAGTCTGGTTTATGAAAATTGATATTATCACGTAATTCTCAATTATAAACAGTACATTTACTCATCGATCCATAGCAGTATTATTTTCAACTATAAATTTAAAAACATGAAATACTCTTTTGTGCTATTGCTAGGTTTGATCTTGCCTAATCATTATATATCTCAAAATACCATTGGTGATTTATCAAATTCTATACAGGTTATAGAAACAGGAACACCATGTGAAAATGGATTTGCCAATACGTATCCATGCTCAGGATACGATCTGCAATCACGATTAACCAATGCCGAGTTGGGAGGAAGTTCTGGTAATGATTGCTGGGGTTGGGTAGATCCGTTAACTCAGAAAGAATATGCCTTGATGTGCATGAACAATGGAACCGTATTTGTAGATATTAGCGATCCGATCAACCCGGTGATAATTGGTAATCTCCCAACCCATACCCAAAGTAGTATATGGCGTGATGTGAAGGTGTATCAAGATCATGCATTTATTGTGAGTGAAGCAGGAGGGCATGGTATGCAAGTGTTTGATTTGACTAGATTGAGAAACCCAGGCTCTACGCCAATAACTTTTAGTGAAGATGCCCATTTTTCTGGTTTTGGCGGATCCCACAATATCGTTATCAATGAAGCGACTGGGTTTGCATATCAAGTGGGAGGTGCTATCTATGGTGGCGGCCCTCAGTTTATCAATATTAGTAATCCTTTGTCGCCCCAAGCAGTGGGAGGATATGATGGAGATGGCTATACGCATGATGCGCAAGTAGTGACTTACATAGGTCCAGATGTGGCGCATCAGAATAAGGAAATATTTTTTGGAGCCAATGAGAATACCTTAACCATCGTTGATGTTACGGATAAGACAGATCCTATGTTGCTGGCACGTGAAGGGTATGCGGGCGTAGCCTATACACACCAAGGTTGGCTTACGGAGGATCATAAGTATTACCTGATGGATGATGAGATAGATGAGATTAACCAAGGAATCAATACAAGAACACTAATATGGGATGTACAAGATCTGGACAACCCATTTTATCTTGGAGATTATATGGCGGATATCGGGGTTACAGATCATAATTTGTATGTTCTTGGAGATCGAGTGTTTCAAGCCAATTACAAAGGTGGACTTAGGGTTTTAGATATATCAGATATTGCAAATGCCAACCTGAATGAGATAGGTTATTTTGATACTTACCCTGAAAGTAATAACAGCGGATATGATGGCGCTTGGAGTACCTATCCATATTTTCCAAGTGGCAATATTCTCATCAGCACATTTGAGAGAGGATTGTTTATTGTGAAAGCGAGTAATGAAAATCAAGGTGCGATTACTGTAGATGTGAAGCTAGCACTGCAAGGGCCGTACGATCCAGTGACCGGGTGGATGAATGATGATTTAAGAGTAGGTGACTACGTGCCGGTCAATGAACCGTATTCTGAATTGGGGGTTGAGATTCTTGATGAATCGATGGGGGATGGTCTGTTGGATGTCTCAGGTGCCAATGCAATTGTAGATTGGGTGATAGTAGAGTTAAGAGATGCAAGCAATCCTTCTGTGGTAGTCGGACGTAAACCCGCATTGTTGCAGAGAGATGGTGATGTGATATCCGCAACGGGAGCGCAGTTGACTTTTGATCAAGTAGGGGTGAGCGAGGTCTTGGTAGCTGTTAGGCATCGCAATCATTTCGGAATAAGAACGACCCAGTCGTTTGATGTAGCGGTGAACATATCGGTAGATTTTAGCAATCCAGCAACCCAGTTGTTTGGAGAGAATGCAGCGATTTACCAATCTGGAGTGAGTCTTATGATTGCGGGGGATGCAAATTTTGATGGACAAGTGAATGTTACTGACATAAACGATCATTGGCGTTTGCAAAATTCAATTGGATTTGATTATCATAATTCCGATGCGGATTTTAATCTTGATGGTGTGGTAAATACGGTTGACCAAAATGATTATTGGCGAACCAATAACTCCAGTGTTCAACAGTTGGATTGAGATATAAGGTCTGCATTCGTACAAGTGAAATTGAAAAACGGGGAACCCATACCGTTTCACCGATTGTTTTAGTGGTTTTTGCTCATGTTGCAACGTACGTGAGTCGTTAGATAAAATTCTACCTTCGGAATTACGCCATTCGTATGGAATTTGCTTCGGTACGGTCGAAAAGATGGCTATCTTCTCAGTCATTCTTTTATATTTGTTCTGAACATGGAGCAGTCGCTACAGACCAACTACTATTCTACAGGTTCATTTTTTTTTCTTACAATACAAACAACCTATATGAGATTTTTCACATTAGATATGCGTGCGTGTATATCCTTAATTACCCTGTTTTTTTCCTCTTTTCTTTTTTCGCAAAATGCCATTCAAGAGACCTTGAGTAGTAAGATGACAACCCGCCAATTGTCCTCTGTCAGTCTTATGACAGATGCTACCGAGTATATGAGTACGAGTAAATATTCTAACGCCTTGGAACAACAGGTATTAGACAACTCCGTATTTTTTAAAGTAAATAGAGAGGCAGTAAAGACTATTCGCCAAAGTAATATGGACTTGCTTTCCATGAGCGTAAACTTACCTGGCTTTGGTGAGGTGGAATTAGGTATGTATAGAGATATGGTGTTTGCTTCAGATATTTCGATATCGGCAAGTGATGGAAGTGAAGCCGATAATACTCGCTTGACTAAGGCAGCACAGCGCATGTTGTTTTATAGAGGAGTAGTGCTGGATGAGCCAAATAGTCTGGTGTCCATCACCATTACAGAGGATCAGATAATGGGCGTAGTGTCTATAGGTGGTGAGAATTATAATATTGGAAAGATTAATGGGATGAACATGCATATCATTTATAGAGAGCATGACCTTAGTCTGGAGAATAATTTCGTGTGTGATACTCCTGATCCCGAATTCATAGAAATCCCAACGGCAGAAGACGGTCAAACAGATGATGCCAATAGAAGCATACAGTGTGTAAGGTTGAGAGTGGAGGTGGATGTAAGCTTGGTTAACGGTCTCGGTGGAGATGTGGCTGCGATGAATTATGTAGCTGGTTTATTTAATGAAGTGACCACGTTATATGCCAATGATAATATCGGGGCAAACATTACAGAAGTGTACTTATGGCAAGGGGGCAATCCTTACCCAGGGAACAATACCAGTAGCATGTTGAATGGCATGAATCATACTTCCACAGGATCTGATGTGACTACATTTCTTACCAGTAGAGGTAGTGGTGGTATCGCATGGCTAGGCTCCCTTTGTAGTGGAAACGCGACCAATGTTTGTAGTATTGATGGTTATTTTAATAACGTGCCAGCGTACTCTTGGGATGTAAATGTTACGGCTCATGAACTTGGACATAATTTTAATTCTCCACATACCCATGCCTGTGCGTGGAATGGTAATAACACGGCAATTGACGGATGTGGTCCGACTGCAGGGTATAGTGAAGGATGCGATGCTGCTGTCCCATCAGGTGGTGGCACGGTAATGAGTTACTGTCATTTGTTATCGGTAGGCATGGATTTTACGCTAGGTTTTGGTCCGCAACCAAGTCAGCGAATAAGAACTTACATTGATAATCTGGGATGCCTAGGGGTCAATTGTTCAGCAGTAGAACCTTCTTGTACTGACGGAATTCTAAATGGTACGGAGATAGGAATCGATTGTGGTGGATCGTGCGATGATTGCCCTACTTGTGATGATGGAATTCAGAATGGAGAAGAAAGTGATATTGATTGCGGAGGTGGCAATTGCGCTCCTTGCAACTGCTCAGGCGTTCCAGTGCAGCTTAGTATTACCTTTGATACTTACCCTGAAGAAGTGTCTTGGCAGATTACCAATAGCAATAATGTAATTGTAGAAAGCGGAGGTGGGTATAATAATGCCGCTCCCCATAGTGTCCTTAATGTGCCGTTGTGTCTAGCGTCAGGATGTTATGAATTCACGATATTTGATTCTTATGGAGACGGTATATGCTGTACTTATGGAACGGGAGGTTATCAAATTCATGACTTTGCTGGAGGTAATATATATGCGGAAGGTGGGCAATATTCGGACTCAGAGACCATGTCCTTTTGTGTAGAGAGTGCCATGTCAAATATTGTGAGCCTTGATTTGAAGGTGATTTTACAGGGACCGTATGACTCAGGTACTGGATGGATGCGTGATGATTTGAGAGTTAATGGGGTCATTCCATTGGTTTCCCCTTATGCTGCATTAGACTATAATGTAGATCCAGTACAGACTACCGCTGCCATGTTAAATGTGACGGGAGCCAATGCGATAGTTGATTGGGTGTTGGTGTCTTTGCGAAGCACTGCCGATCCTGCGATAGTTATTTCTTCCAAGGCTGGATTGTTACAACGTGATGGGGATATAGTATCCGCTACTGGTGCCGTCATGGAGCTGCCGGCTAATGGTGTAGCGTCCGCATTTGTAGTTGTTCAGCATAGAAATCATTTTGGATTGCGCACCTCAGGCATGTACCCAACTTCTAGTGATATCGTTATTGATTTCACCAACCCCAGCATTGGAGTAATAGGAGCTGAAGTATTGACGATATTGAATGGAAAGAGAATGATGATATCTGGGGATGGAAATGCCGATGGTCAGATAAATACCATTGATCTTAATGGTGCTTGGCGAGACCAAAATGGCGATTCGTATGACTACTATATCCATGGGGCAGATTTTAATCTTGATGGTGCTGTCAATACCTTTGATAAAAATGAGTTGTGGCGCGTCAATAACTCAAAATCAATGGAATTAGATTAAGTCTTAGCTTTTTTATTGTACATTTACTTTTAGAAACCTTTACTTGCCGTATGTACGGTGATGGTTATAAATAATTTGATATGATATTAAGAGTTAAATTTAATCAAGGAATTATCTTGATGGCAATGAGCCTGTACTTGGTGGCCTGTGGCGGATCAGGGTTGCGTATTACCGATGATAAAAAACATAAAATGGTGCAGCGCAGCAGCATGACTATCTCTGGGTCAGAAGGCGATGTAGATCTCATAGTGGGTGACGTTACAGGGGGAAGTGTAAAAGTGACCTTGCAAGGTATTGAAAATGAAAAGCTATATTTCAGTGGATTTGTCCGTGAAGGTGGGGCTGCGTTTTTTAAATATGGAAATCAATATTATCGTGTTAGGATTGATGGCTTCGAAGAGCATATATTTCATGATGATTATGCTTTTGTTTCATTAAGACATGTCTCCGAGGAACTCGGCAAGACAAAGGTGAAAGCAGAGAATATGGAAAAGTCGGAGATGACAACAGGAGATATGTATAAGGCCATATCTAAGATAAAAGCTAGTGATCTAGTATTTTTAAGAAATGGAGAAACATGGTCTGGTATTAAATTGTCAGATCATCTCGGTATTAAATTTCAGATGAATAAACTTGACCTGAAAACACGCGAAGATTTCGTAGAGAAAGTGGTTGGACATTCAATAGCAACCGATGAGGCGTATAGCGTAATAAAAGAATCTGGCGATACCCTTAGCCTTACTACATGGCTTGGGTTTAAGTGATAATTCCTGAGCTTACTAGGGGCGTGGTTTCGTATTTGGTTGTAATAGCGATCTTTATCTTTGTTGTTAACCATTTGTAATCGATTTTTTCCATTGATAATTTTTGTTATTTCTTGATAGTTTAATGGTTGTATATTTGGCAAAAAAATAGACAGCTTATGTGGAAAAAAATCAGTTTTCTTGCGATTTTCACGCTTGGACTTATAAGTCTTCAAGCGCAGAAAGTGACCATCAGTGGAACGGTAAGTGACGCGTCATCGGGAGAGGAGTTGATAGGCGCTTCGATATATGTCAAGCAGATTAGTAACGGCTCGGCTACGAATGTATATGGATTCTATTCAATAAGTTTACCTGCGGGTGAATATGATTTAGTATATTCTTTTGTAGGTTATGAGAAGAAGGAAATTCATATATCATTAACTGAGAGCATTCGTAAAAACATAGAGATAGGCGTGAAGGGCACACAGCTGGATGAGGTGGTGATTACCGGAGTGAAAAAGGATGAAAATGTAGAGCAAGTCCAGATGAGTGTGGATAAGATGAGTATTGAGAAGATTAAAAAAATACCTGCATTTATGGGTGAGGTAGATCTGATCAAAGCCATTCAGTTATTGCCAGGTGTTCAGACCGCAGGAGAGGGATCCAGTGGTATGTATGTGCGTGGTGGTAATGTAGATCAAAATCTTATCCTACTTGATGAAGCTACGGTATATAGTGCTTCGCACCTGCTGGGAATATTTTCAGTATTTAACTCTGATGCTATTAAGGATTTGCGTTTGTTCAAGGGAGGGATTCCCGCTCGTTATGGTGGGCGACTATCCTCAGTATTGGACATAAGAATGAAGGAAGGTAATATTAAGAAATTTGAAGCGGTAGGTGGTATCGGTACGGTGGCAAGTCGGTTGACTATAGAAGCGCCAATAGTGAAAAATAAAGGATCGTTTGTGATCTCAGGAAGACGTACCTATGCCGATATATTTCTTAAAGCTTCAAAAAATCCAGATGTTAAAGATGTAAAGCTTTACTTTTATGATTTTAATCTCAAAGCCAATTATAAAATAAATGAAAATAATCGGGTGTTTGCCTCAGGATACTTTGGTAGAGATGTGAGTAAGTTCAGCTCTGATTTCGGAATCAACTGGGGAAATGCAACTGGATCCGTTCGCTGGAATCATCTGTTTAATGATAAATTGTTCTCAAATCTTACTTTGTTATATAGTAATTACGACTATTTTTTAGGTTCTGAGGATGGGGTCAATTCCTTTAGTTGGAAATCGAATATCCGAGATGCAGCCGCCAAGTTCGACTTTAGTTTTTATGCCAATACTAACAATACAATAAAGTTTGGCTATCAGTTTATCCATCATACTTTTGAGCCAGGAGTGGTAAAGTCGGGAGCTAGTGATGGTATCGTCTCGGGTCTTGAATTAGAAGATAAAATAGGTATTGAGCAAGGGGTGTATGTCAGTAATGAACAGAAGCTGAACGATCGAATTTCCATGACCTACGGATTGCGTTATTCGCTGTATCAAAATATCGGTAAAGCTACGGTTTATGGATATAACGATCAGCACCAAGTAATAGATACTACGATTTATGACAAGGGAGAAGTGTTTAATACCGATGGCGGTATAGAGCCCCGATTCGGAATGAAATACACGCTTTCGTCTAGTAGTTCGGTAAAGTTAAGTTATAACCGCATGAGGCAATATATGCAATTGGCGTCCAATGGGACGACCTCTTCCCCTTTTGATATTTGGTTTCCCGTTTCGCCACGAGTCAAAGCACAAGTGGCAGATCAGGTAGCAGTGGGATACTTTAAAAACTTCAAAGAGAACGCCTATGAGAGTTCTTTAGAAATGTATTATAAAAAGGGTGATAATGCTATCGATTTCAAAGATCACGCACAGTTGTTTCTTAATCCTAGATTGGAAGGAGAATTACGTATCGGTGAGAGTACCGCATACGGACTAGAGTTTTTGTTTAGAAAGAATGAAGGCCGATTCAATGGTTTTGTAAGCTACACCCTCTCACGAGTGGAGAAAAAAATCGAAGGAATAAATAATGGAAATTCTTATCTTGCACATTATGACAAGGTGCATGATATCGCATTGGTAGGCTCGTATCAATTGAATGAAAAATGGACCTTTGGTGCCAATTGGATATACCAAAGTGGACGTGCAGTTACAGTTCCCACAGGTAGATTTTTGTATGCAGGCACCGTTATTCCGGTGTACTCTGATCGTAATGCAGCACGATTGCCAGCATATCATCGTCTTGATTTTGCTGCCACACTTACGCCTAAGAAAAATAAGAATAGAAAGTATAAAAGCGAATGGGTGTTCTCCATTTACAATGCCTATTCTCGCAAGAACGCCTATTCAATAAATTTCGTCACGGATGAGAATGATTCAAATGTCACTTATGCAGAGAAAACGTATTTATTCAAGTTAATACCTGCTGTCACCTATAATTTTAAATTTTAATGAAATATATAACCGTATTTTTTTTAATAGTCTCCCTAGCTTCATGCAAAGAGAAGATAGACTTTGATCTTAATGATGAAGACTTTACTCGGATAGTAGTGGAAGGGATTATAACCGATCAGACGAAAGAACATTTGGTGAAACTAACGTGGACCTCTAGTTATTATGAAAACCAAGTGCCAGATCCTGTTACTGGAGCGACTGTTACCATCTCGGATGGTAGTGTTACTTGGCCATTGGCAGAGGAACCAGCAAATAGCGGAATGTACTATACTGCGGATGACGTCAGTGGTACAGTAGGTGCGGTTCATACGCTCACTATTGATTACGAAGGAGAGGTGTATGAGGGGAGTGAAATGATGCGGCCTGTTGCGGAGCTCGAAAGTATTGAGTTGGTTGCACATGAAGAGCAGGATGAGGATGAAGTGGTTACAAATTATGAGATATTGGTATGGACTCAAGAGCCAGCTGGCACGGTAGACTTTTATCGTTGGCGAATATTGGTCAATGACGTGTCGAGAAATGATTCGTTAAGTGCGTTATACTGGAGTGACGATGCATTGTATGATGGGACTTATCTTGATGGATATAGTCTATATGATCTTGATGAAGTATCTGTTGGAGATATGGTTACCCTCGAACAAATGTCCATCACTCAAGAGGCAAGCGAAATATTTACTGCGATGAGTTTGGAGACGCTGTGGCGTGGAGGATTATTCGATAGTGCGCCTGCTAATATTCAAACTAATATGGGTAACGGGGCTTTAGGGTTTTTTGGCGCTTCATCAGTAAGTTCCAAAACGGTAGTGGTGACAGAGTAGGAGCGCGGAGAGTTTTGACTTATTTTTCTGGGTAAAAACCGATGCAGAAATTGATTGAAATAGTAATTAAATGGTCTTGATTTCAGTATGTTCAAGTCCTGAACATTAGCAAGTTATTTTTTTGTAGGTACATAAGTATATACTACTTCAACGGGGGAGGAAGGTGGTGTAGAAACTGATTTCTTCTCTTGTTTAACTTCCTTGGTGGGTTTGGGTAGTCTGAAATGTATTTTAATATTTTTGTGATGGGTAATCCGTACCTTACGCATATTCACTACAAAGAATTTCAGAAGCTTTACCAGTCGTACAGCCTCTTCATCGCATCCGTGTCCAAGTTTCTTTTTAACTCTTGTCCGTACAACTTTGCCCTTACCATCAATATCGATAAATACGATAACCAATCCTTCTATTTTATTTTCCAAGGCATCCTTAGGGTACACTAAGTTTGTTGCTAGAAACGCTGACAAGGCTTTGCGGCCGCCAGGATATACGGGTTTTTGAATAAGTTTGTCGCCAGGGTTCATTCTAAAGTCAGGAATTAATGGAAAAATTATTGCGTTTACTAGACGTAGTAAAAGTAATCAATTTCATGATGCGGGTCAAAGGGGATGTTAGGTTGTTATTAATCTTGCTATGAACAAGCAATCTCCAGCCTGTCGCAAGCCAAATCAGCGAAAATCAGCGGGAACTTTTTTCATCACACTAAATTCCACTACTACACTATCTACGAAATCTACGAAAAAATAAAGGTAAAGATACGTTTCCATAAGTTCAGGGCAATTTCAGCGATGATCGTTAATTCATGTCAGAAGAGGTTAAATATATCAGTAAGTGTGAAGTTCATGCCATTGTGGTAAAGGCGGGGGCGTTTGTGTTTAAGCTTAATCTCTCACGCTAGGTTAATTGTCGGGAGCGCTCCAGTAAATCGTGTGTTGAAAAAATAAAGTATCGATGTATCCAATAAAAGGAAGATTGTGTGCGTTGTGAAATACTGAATAGCGGATTTCTAACAATAAAACAATTTCTTCAAAATGCTGAAAACTACAATATCATTACTGGTTCTATTTTTTATATTTACAATGCAACATGCACATGCGCAAGCTGAATCTCATGATCGTGAGGTGGGTTTCGGGTTAAATGGTGGTGGCAATTATGAGTTAGTTATTAAAAAAGCTAGAACGAAAGAAAATCGTTATCTTGTCTTAATACCCTGGCTAAACGCTAATTTGTCGGTAAGGGGAAGTGCGTTTAGTAGAACATTCGGTAGCTTTAATTTAGGATTAGGTGTCGGGTTTGAAAAGCGAAAGAGATTGAGTGATAAATTAGTCCTCAATCATGGATTTCTACCTTTTGTGGGGATTGGGGTAGTCAACTTGGGCGAACGATCCTTTAGTACTGCTTCCAGCAGAACGCTTAGTGCCGCTCAGGTAGGTCTTAATTATATGCTTGGAGCCCAGTATCAATTGTTTGATGATATTGCTGTCGGAGTAGGGTTTAGGCCAGGTATTGGTGTTTCTTTTGGTTTGGAGAGATCTGCTGAATTCTTTTCGCAGGCAAGCAGTTCCAATGCTTCATTAAGTATTTTATATACTTTTGGTAAGAAGAAAAAAGACAAGTAAAAAACAGGCAAGATGTCTCTTTGGTAACAAGAAATATAGGCGCTATTTCATGGTATTAGCCTGAGTGGTTCCGTGCCGAATTCTATATAATAATCGGTATTGGCGTGCTTTCGTGGGGTTGGAGGGGCTTCTGAATTCTTGTTTCTATGATTGCTAGAAGCAGCTAGGAATATTAGTAAACGCAACGATGGGCGAGGGTAGGTATGGTTACGATGAGTGGGCATACTTGAAAGTCCGGATATTTGAAGCAGAGCTGTTCAGCGGTATCCATTATTTCTCAATAATTTATTTCTTTGATCCACGTTTTGTTTTTAGCGTTTACGCTGGTGTGTAGTCGTCCTGTTGTCTCTTGCATCACGGTGTAGGTGATTAAGAATGGGTTTATCCAAAGTGTATGTGATGATCAGAATAGATCAATGGTCTCTGAGGTGCATACTATAATCGTGCTATGCCTAGTGATTCAAGGAGAATCCGGTAAAAGGAAAGGAAATATAGGGGTAAAAAAAAGCACCTTCCACCTCAATGAGCTTAAAATTGATGGAAGGTGCAACAAAGTATAAATAAATCTGAAAAAAAATACACTTTGCACCTCTATTCAGCATTTTAACTAAGGGAAGAGGCCAACCTCAGTGCTATAATATTTTGTTGATCTATAAGATCTGGTACAAAGATAATGAATATTTATTGATATCCAAAGTTTATTAATAAAATAATCATCTTTCTTTGAGCTTGTCTTTACAAGTTTCTACCGTTGTATTGTGCAAAAGTAAGCAATGTTTTGCTTAAATAAAAGGGAAATGTCACAATTATGACATTAAATGTAAATTTTTTGTTTCCAAAGGTAAGTGTCTGTAGTTGTTGGGTTTTAGTTTTGAGCTATGGTAGATAGATCGATTTCCAATTCATCAGCATATTTATGGATAAGTTCAATCTTATATTTTAATAATTTTTCAATGCCAGAAGTATCTTTATCCATTACAATTCCTTGCATTATCTTGTTGGATAATATGAAGGTAGCAGTATGCTCACCATAGTCTCTTTTTATGAGATTCTGTATAGGTTTGAAAACATTCTTTTTCAGGTCTTCTAATTTTTGCTTTAATAGTATATGGGCTTTGCGATCTTGATCATTATGGTTCTTTTTGTTCGCCCATTTTGTTTTAGATAAATTATTCTCCAATGCCTCCTGGTCTGTTTTGTCAAGAATTTCAACTAGTTTCAGTTTTATCTTTTCGTTTCTAAAGGAGCGGATCACGCCATGGTTCATGTCCCAGTTAGTTATCTTGTCCGTATTATGAACTAAGTCTTTGAGGAAGTCATTGCCCATTACCATGTAACTTGGTTTATTAATCTTTTTGGCAAGTTGCTCTCTATATCCCAGTAGGTTTTTAAGCAATTCCCACTGGTATTCGGTAAGTCCTTTTTTATCCTTGCTTTTTATATAAGCAGTATCATAGTCGATGTCATATCGGGTGTTGTCAAAGACTTTGTTCTCTTCCGCTATCCAATTCACCACAGATATTTTTTTGGCTTTTAGAGTCAGTACTTCCTTGAGGGCAACAAGGTATTGCACATCTTCAGCGGCATATTTTATCTGAGTTTCTTTTAGTGGGCGTGTAAACCAGTTGCTACGCTGTGCTGACTTAGTGACTTCAAGTCTCAATATCTCATTGAGATACCTGCTGAGAGAGCCAGGTTCAAAATTAAGTAAACGGGTAGCATTATTGAGATCATAGATGTTTTTGGGATAGCAGGATAGAGAATTTAACAACCTCAAATCTTCACCAAAAGCAAACACTATTTTTTCAATATTTGGATTTTCAAGTATAGGAAATACTTTTTTGTAGTCCATTTCCTTGCTCAATGGATCTATTAAGAAGGTAGTATCACCAGCTTGAATTTGTATTAAGCATATATTGAAACCATATCGATGAAGGTTTTTGTCGAACTCCAAATCGAGACCAAGTGTCGTATGTGAGTTAAGTACGTCTATACAGTTGGATAACTGCGACTCGTTTTTTACATTAATAATATCCATAAACGATAGGCATCTGTTTTTAGCTTAAGCCTTGCTTAGCTGACGAAGCATTTGTTTTAGTTCATCTATTCGGTTTTTATCCCGTTTTAGTTTCTTATTGATGTCGTCAAGCATGGAGCTGCCCCCTTTGGAGGTGGTAAAGAATCCTAGATTGTTCTCCCTTTGTAGGATGCTCGACTTGAGCTCGTCAATCTGTTTTCGTATTTTTCTTCTTTCAAAGTCCAAGGTCTTATCTGGGTTTTTACCACCTTTTATTTGTTCTATTTTGTTCTGAACTCTAATTCTTGACCTTTCAGAACTGTCAATTTTTAATTTGCCATATTTGGCATCCAATAGATTTTTGTATTGGTCAAATATCTGATCTTTTTGCTTGAATGGCACAAACCCTACGATTTGCCATTGTTGTGAGAATTCTTTTAACGCAGCTACATCTGCGCCCACATTCCCAGTTAGAGAATATGCTTCTATCTCTTTCAGCAAAGCTTCTTTTTTGACAAGATTGTCTTTCTCACGATCTTCTTTTCCCGCAAAGAATTTTGATTTATTGTTGAAGTACTGGTCTAGTAGCGTTCTGAATTTCTTCCATAGGATATTTTCTTTCTTAGGATTCGTAGATCCTGCCTTCTTCCAGTCATCTTGTAGTCTTAATATGGCTTTCGTAGTCTCTTTCCAGTCCTCACTATCCTTTAGGATTTCCGCTTGTCTGATCAATTCTTTTTTCCTCTCTTCAACGACCAAGTTGTCTTTCTTCATGGAATCGAAATAATCTTTTTTTGCATTAAAGAATTGATCACATTCTTTTCTGAAAGTATTCCATATTTCTTCGTTCCTATCACTGGAGCCTATTTTTTTCCAGTCTTTCTGTAGGTTGATTAATTTGTCCGTGGATATTTTCCAGTGACTGATAGTCTGGTGGTCAAATTCAACTACTTTTTTAGCTTTTTCAATCAGTGATAGCTTCAATTCTAGTTTCTCCAGCGACTTCTCTCTGAGGTCGTTATAGTGGTTGTCTATTCTGTTGAGTATGGATCTGGCACTGGTCCAGAATTCCTCTCGAAGTGTATTCCAGCTTTCTTCATAAGTAATTCCGATAGCATCCCATTTCTTAATCAAGTCTCTAATCTTAGAGTTTTGAATCTTGATGGAAGGTTCTTTGGAGAGTAGTTTTACTTGTTCAATGATTTCACTTTTGTAATCTTGATTTCTTTTTTTGTCGTGATCAGCTAATTCTTTGTATATCTTAATGTTATAATAGAAGCTTTCTCTCAAACGACCATATTCACTCTGTACTCTATGAAATGAATCAGAAGGGACTTCTCCGATTTCGTTCCATTTATCTTGTAACGAGTTGAAAGTGTTAAATGCTTTGCCAATGTTTTCTTCTTCACTAATCAAAAAACGTAATTGTTCAATGATTTCTTCTTTGGCTTTCAGATGTCCTCTTTGTTTTTCTTTTCTTTTCTCCTTTTGATATTTTTGCTGCTTTTCTACAAAAAATATTGAAAGTTCATCAATCAAGAAGTCAATTTCTTCTTTTTTGGAAACAAATTCTTCGGTAGGGTTTTCGCGACTATGAACTTCTTTAAGGAATTTATCTTGATCCTTAATGATTTTCTGGTACTTACTGAAGGCTTCTTGTCCAGATTCTACAATAGTGGATAGGTTCTCTTGTTCTAGCGCCTCAATGAGGGTAAGTAGTATTTCTGATTTCATTTTATAAGTGTATTGAACCAATCATCTGTCGTACTGTTATGACTGGCTAGATTTCAAATAATTTTATGTTTTTTTTATTTTAGGTTGGTAAATTTACAATCTCTTTTAATATATCACAAGGGTTTATTGTGATGAATTTGGGAGATATATGAACGGTTATGGATTTTAGTTGTAATTGCTACTAAATGAAGCATGTAGAATGGTAAGAGTATGAGGAACATGGTGCGAATCCGCTGTGAAAGGGTAGTGTAATGCCTGAGTTTAGGCGTTTTTATTGGTGCAATTCTGTTTTTTCTAGTATGAACTTACCCTTAGATCGGGACTCAATTTCCTTACTTCTAGTTGTTCTTGAAGTTTGATTAACTCCGTTATGTCGCTGTCAACCATGATTATTTTAGTGATATTATTGTTTTCAACTATCGGATAAACGGTTGTTTTGGCCCACAACTCTTTGTGCTCTAGGTCGATGCTTCGTGTCTCATATTCAAACGTTTTTTTGAACGAATTGGCATTTTTGATGATGTTTTCGATGTTGTCATTTTTACTCACTTCAGAAACTGATTTGCCTATAAAGTTTTGAAGTTCAGTCTTAGAATAACCGTTTTTCCGCTGGTAGCTGTCATTTATCCATAATATCACCCCTCTATTGTCAGTGATTAGTATTAAGTTGTTCGAAGATTTAGCTACTAAAGATAGGAGTTCCATGTCTTTTTTGCTTTTTTCTAACTGTTCACGTATGCTTTGTGATTTAATGAGTTCAGACTCCATGGAGTCACGATTTTTATTCAATGATCTTGTAAAGAAGATGCCTATAATAAAGTAGATAGATAAAATAATAAGTAAGTATTTCGTCAAGGATATGTTCATGGTCGCCATATATGGTGTTTCGGGAGTCGAAATTTGTAAAAAGGCGATAGTCTCTCCATTTTCAGCTGTTAATGGTAAGATTACGAATAGCTTGGTTAAATTACTGTTTATTTCAGCTGATATCAGCATGGCTTCTTCTTCAGGAGTATGTTCTATGGTGAAATATTCAGTACGATCTCTATAGATGTCACCATTTTTGTATATGGCTTCACTACTGATTAGTATGGTGGTGGTTTCGCCAGTGGATAGAATGCTTATTTCAGTGCCATCAAAATCAATGATGTCATTATTTGCGTTTATTTTGGCTTTTATCCTTTGGTATTCAGGAGTGTCAACGGTAGCGATTTCGTCAAATTCAGTATTGTTTATGACTTTCAATAAGTCGTCTTTGTCTATCTGATTCGCTATGGATTCTGTTTCTTTCTTGAAAAATGAAAGATGAGATTGCCTTGAAAATTCACTTTTGTCGAGATAAAAAGCAAGGACAATGGATAACGATAACACTACTAGTATTCCATATAGCACCTTCAATCGTGTACTTACCCCATTCTTCGAATTGCCCATAAACCAACAACTATTTTCTGTTTGTATGGATAAATACGACAAATAGGAGTAGATGGTTACATTTTAAAAGCTTTAGCCTCTTAATAATTTATATTTAGTTAGAAGGTAAATGGTTCTATTAAGAACTTTTCTTGAATGAATTTATGGCGTTTTTTGTGAATTCTGATAATACCAATTTACCGCTTATTTCAGCACGATCTTCCAGTAATTGATCCCAATGATCTGTGTCAAGCCAGCTAATTTTTTTTATGTTGGCTAGGGCTTCAGGATTTGAGTTTGCAAGTGTCGTAGCAAGTTTATTGGCACCAACCATCATCGATTCTTGATCTTCAAATATTTCAGCATACAATCCTTTCTCTCTGGCCCATTCAGCAGTATTCCATTCTGTAGCGTTGATCGCCAATTGGGTGGTGGCGGCAGTGCCTATCTTTCTCGTAACCGCTGGCCCTACTACGAATGGCCCAATTCCTACTGCCAGTTCACTAAGTTTTACAGAAGCAAATTTTGTTGCAAAGGTTATGTCACATGATGAGGCAATACCCACGCCTCCGCCTACTGCTTTTCCTTGCACACAACCGATAATTACTTTATTGCATTTGCGCATGGCATTGATTACTCTTGCGAACCCCATGAAGAACTCTTTGCCTTGGTCAAACGCTTCAATGGCAACCAGCTCATCAAAGGAGGCACCTGCACAGAAAGTGCGATCGCCAAAGCTTTGTAGTAAGATCACTTTGGCCGTATCGTCATTGCTTAAAGTATTGATGGTATCCTTTAAATCCCTCAATATATTACTTGGTAATGCATTGCTCTTGGGGTGCCCAAATGTGACTTGTGCAATGCCATCAGCTATATTTACTTGTACTTCTCCTTCTTGATTCATTTCTTATTGTTGTTTTTTCTTTACCATCGTTAGTATGGTTGCTATAGCGACCGTCTCGCCCGTCTCATCATATACGTCTACTAGGAATTTTACAATCCCTTTGGCGATATCATCATCATCACGCTTTTCTTGTTCTATTTTTTCTCTTACCGTTAACTTTACTCCAATAGTTGTTCCCGGATATACCGGTTTGGTAAATCTACACTCCTCCAATCCGTAGTTTAATAGTACGGGTCCTTTTTTCGCATCTACAAAAAGGCCTGCAGCTTTGGATAATATAAAGTATCCATGCGCCACCCTTTGTTCGAATATGGTACCTTCTAAAGATGTGACATCCATGTGGGCATAGAAATTGTCACCACTTACATTGGCAAAATTGGTAATGTCAGTTTCGGTTACCGTATGTTTTGCCGTAATGATGGTGTCTCCGATATTCAGATCTTCAAAGTGTTTTCTGAATAGATGAATTTCTGATTCTGGTTGTATGGATCCCGTTTGATATGAGTTGGTTATCGCAGTAATGGTGGATGGAGATCCTTGAATAGCAGTTCGTTGTAAATAATGCATTACACCACGCATGCCACCCATCTCTTCGCCACCTCCTGCATGACCTGGGCCACCATGGGTAAGTTGTGGCATAGGAGATCCATGACCGGTGCTTTCTTTGGCACAATCTCTATTGAGCACCAGTATTCGTCCGTGGTATGATGCTGCACCAAGCACATAGTCTTTGGCTATCTCATTGTCATAGGTAGTGATGCTACTAACGAGAGATCCTCTTCCCAATTTAGCAATAGCGATCGCTTCATCAATGTCTTTGTATGGTAGAATGGTACTTACTGGTCCAAATGCTTCGATATCATGACAAGCCATGTTCTCAAATGGTTTTTCATTCAATAGTAGAATAGGGGAGACGAAGGCACCACTCTTTCGGTCACCGCCAGTAATGGTAAATTCATTTTGGGCATCTAAAATTACCGTAGATTCCTTTTTTAATTTCGCTACCTGTTCATATACCTCATTTCGCTGATCTTGACCTGCAAGCGATCCCATTCTTACACCTTCCAATTGCGGATCTCCAATGCTGGTTTTCTGTAGTGCTTCACTAAGTGCTTTTTGTACATCATCTACGAGATTTTCAGGCACAATGATTCGTCTGATTGCAGTACACTTTTGACCAGCTTTCACCGTCATTTCTTTCTTAACCTCTTTGATGAAAAGCTTGAACTCTTCTGTCTCAGGTGTAGCATCCGTTCCGAGGATTGCAGCATTTAGAGAGTCGGCTTCCATATTGAAAGGCACCGCATTGTTGATGATATTTGGATGCGACTTTAGCATTTTTCCCGTTTCTGCAGATCCAGTAAATGTTACCACATCTTGCAGATCTACGTGATCTAATATGCCCCGAGCAGAACCGCTGATTAACTGTAAAGCCCCTTCTGGTAGAATCTTTGATTTGATGATTTCCTTAAACATCATTTCAGTCAGATGACAAGTTACTGTAGCAGGCTTAACGATAGCAGGCATCCCTGCTAGTAGGTTGACAGCTATCTTTTCTAGCATCCCCCATATTGGAAAATTATAGGCGTTGATGTGAATCGCAACCCCCTCTTTTGGTACCATTATGTGATGACCAATAAAACTACCCCCTTTTGAAAGTGGAGCCAATTCTCCGTCAACATAGAAGGTCTCGTTTGGAAATTTTTTTCTTAAACTAGCATTGGCAAATAGGTTGCCGATGCCACCCTCGATATCTATCCAACTATCGATTTTTGTGGCTCCAGTGGTATAGCTTAATGGGTAAAAAGTGTTCCTGATTTTATGAAGATGAAGCGCAAGAGATTTAAGCATTCTGCCACGCTCATGGAAGGTCATTTTTCGTAATTTTTGGCCGCCAGTCTCTCTAGCATACGATATCATATCACTAAAGTTTATTCCTTCGGAGCCAGCAATGGCTATTTCTTCTCCTGTAATAGCATTGTATAGCGCTGTTCCTTCTCCTGATCCAGAAATCCATTCACCATAGGCATAGTTTTGTATCCTCATAATTGATTTGATGTGGTGTAGTTATTGTATTGCGCTAAATTACGCATTGATTATTTTTTTACAAAACGAATTGAATATTCCTTTAGAAAGTTTTTAGAACTCGATTGGATAAAACAAAAAGCCCGACCTATCCGTAAATAAGTCGAGCAATATTTTGTTGTCGATTTAAGATTAATTAAGCGTCTTTCACCACGTTAGCCGCGTCATCCGCAAGGTCACCAGCTTTATTTACTACATTTCCAGCAGCATCTTTGGCATTATTGGCCATGTCACCGGCTTTGTCTACTACATTTCCAGCAGCATCTTTGGCAGAGTCAAAAGCGTCACCGGCTTTGTCGGCTACGTTTCCTGCTACGTCTTTGGCAGAGTCAAAAGCATCACCAGCTTTGTCAGCAACATTACTCGCTATGTTTTTGACACCATCTACAGCATCTCCTGCCATATCTTTTACACTGTCAAAAGCATCACCCGCTTTGTCTTTGATGTTGTCAATAATATCACTGTCAGCAATGTCTTTTACTTTGTCCACGGCACTATGTGCTAGGTCACCAGCTTTGTCTGCTACGCTACTCGCCATGTCTTTGGCAGAATCAAAAGCGTCACCAGCTTTGTCTTTGATGTTCTCAATGATATCACTATCAGCAATGTCTTTTACTTTGTCCACAGCACTGTGTGCTAAGTCTCCCGCTTTGTCAGCTACGTTACTCGCCATGTCTTTGGCAGAATCAAAAGCATCACCAGCTTTGTC
Organism: Lepetodrilus galriftensis; assembly: GCA_032361785.1. NCBI lineage: Eukaryota > Metazoa > Mollusca > Gastropoda > Lepetellida > Lepetodrilidae > Lepetodrilus > Lepetodrilus galriftensis. The sequence continues at coordinate 24,563 of JAUTBZ010148337.1, forward strand.
TTTGATATTATCAATGATGTCGCTGTCAGCAATGTCTTTTACTTTGTCCACCGCAGCCTCCGCCAGATCTTCTACTTTGTCCATAGCGTCTCCCGCCATATCTTTGATTTTATCAAAGGTGCTCTCAGTAGCTCCAGCAACACTGCTTGCCGCATTGGATGCGGTATCTTTAACAGCATGAGCTGTGTTTGAAGCTGCATTGGCTGCACTTGACGCTACATCGCCTGTTTTGTCTACGACAGCTTTGGTTGCAGAAGATGCCGTGTCCACTGCACTGTTTGCAATATTTTTTGTTCCTGAAAATATGCTTTTAATAAAGTTAAGTAACCCCATAAGATTAGTATTTGTAATTAAGTTTTGTTAGTTCAGCTACAAAAGTAATCAATTAGTCGGAATTATTGGCTATTGCAGTTCAAAACTCTCTCCCAAGGATGGAATTTCGATCTTTTTGAATTGATGATCTTGTAATACATCTCTGAATTCTACTTGACGATTATAGTCCCCATGAACTAAGAATATCTTTTTAAGCGTGTTCCTATCTTGATTATTGATGAAGTCGATCATCTCTTTCTGGTCACCATGCGCACTAAACGAATGCATGGTTCTCACCTTGGCTTTTACTTTTTTCATTTGGCCAAATATTCTCACTTCTTCATTCCCTTTTGCTAGTCTGGCACCAAGACTTCCATCAGCACAATAGCCAACAATGAGTATGGTGTTTCTAGAGTCTTCAATGTTATTGTTAATATGATGTACTATTCTGCCAGCGGTAGCCATGCCCGAAGCACTGATTATTACGCAAGGTTCATCATTGTCATTGAGTTCCTTGGATCGGGCTACATTTTTTACGTAGTGAAGTCGATTGAATCCGAATGGGTTTGGATCCGTCTGCATATATCGTAGTATTTGAGCGTCATAGCACTCAGGGTGTGACTTGAATATCTCCGTGGCATTTATCGATAAAGGGCTGTCAACATAGATAGATATTTTCGGTAGTAAACCCTCCGTATGCATCTGGTCAATCATATATACTATCTCTTGAGTTCGACCAATGCTGAATGCCGGAATGATCAGTTTTCCACGATTGATTTCGCAAGTCTCTTTGATTATTTTTAGCAACTCATTTTTCTCGTTGGGTGAATCTATATGAAACTTATTTCCATACGTGCTTTCACATATTAGATAGTCCACTTGATCCATCTGAACGGGATCACGTAGAATCGGTCGGTTTGGCCTTCCTATATCACCAGTAAATCCTATGGTATAATCTTTACCTTCATTGGTGCATTGAAGATGCACGGATGCACTACCAATTATATGTCCCGCATCTCTGAAGTTTAAAATGGATCCATCTGGTAATGTCAACGGTTCGTCATACCCGATAGCTACAAATTTATTTAGACATAATTCTACATCTTCAATTGAGTAAAGGGGTTCTATTTTTTCATGAATCCCTTTTTTACGATTCTTTTTATTTCTCCATTCTGCATCTCGCTCCTGTATGAAGGCGCTATCCATCAGCATGATTGCGCATAGATCCCTTGTCGCATAAGTGCAATAAATGGGACCATCAAACCCGTCCTTCACCAGCTTTGGAATTCTGCCAGAATGATCAATGTGAGCATGGGATAGTATGAGGTATGATATTTCTGAAGGATTGAATTTCCAACTTTCATTAAAGTTTTTTAAATCAAATTCTCTTCCTTGATATAGTCCACAATCAAATAGGACCTTCCGATCTCGATCCATGCTCAGTAAATGACAGCTGCCAGTGACAGTTCGTGCAGCGCCACAAAAAGTAAATTTCATATTATTGGGGTTATGTTTTTCACAAAGTAAACAATTTCTTTTCATCCTGCCTACTATTATTATAGATCTATAGATATAGTGTTTATGCCTAGTGCTTCTTGTTGTGACTACAATTTGAGCAATACATGAATTAGATTGAAATTGCTTATAATTAGTTCCCTAGGCTGGGATTTTGAAAATCATCATTTCTCTTCACGTATAAGGGTCGAAATTAAAGATCAATACCAATGTTTAAGATATAAGTTTTGCTCGTCTCGCTATCCAATAGTTAGCTTTTTTTAGTGTGATTTTTGCATTTTGACTACAAGGTTGTGAATTGTTTTAAAGGTAATGAATATGTGGGGCTAGAGGAGTGTTTGGTTGGAAATTTATTGATTGTTTGGGTTTTAAGAATGTAATAATTTGAATTTATTTGATTTTTATTATTCGAAGTCATTTATATATTTGTGAGGATAAAGAATGATTTCCAAGTCAATCTATACGCTAATTTTAAATAATCTAACATTATGAAAAATCACTATTTAAATTTTATAACCGTATTCTTTATGGTTATAGGCGCAAGCCATATGATGGCGCAAGCCACAGGTCAATCTTGTACAGATGCCATTCCGATCAGCGAGGGAATTCAAACTGCTGAAGCAATTTACAGTGGAGAAATGAATAACGGATGTTTCGCTGATGGTGGTGAAAATGGATTGTGGTATCTTTATACTCCTACAGAATCTGGTATTGTTACGATCAGCTCAAGTATTGATCTAGATACTCCAGATACGCGACTTTCTGTATTTACTGGTAATTGTGGACTGCTTTTTTGCGCAGGATTTGATGATGATGCGGGTGAGGGGTTTACTTCATTGTTGAATACAGAGGTGACCTTAGGAGAGCCATTATACTTGCAATGGGATGATCGCTGGGATAGTGGAGAGTTTGACTTTATCGTGACTTTTGATGAGATGGTGATAGATGTTTATGGATGTACTGATCCTGAAGCGGAGAACTATAATCCTAATGCAACGATAGATAACGGTTCATGTTTTTACCCATTTGAATGTGATGCGGGCATTGCAGCTCAGTTGTATATATGTGTTTTCTCTAACGGGAATCAAGTGTACTTCGACTTGTCTGGAAGTAATGGTATCGAAATATTTAATCAAGATGGATTTAGTGATGGTCAAATAATGAACACCGATATATGCTTAGAGGAAGACGTTTGTTATACTGTAACGATGGAAAATAACACAGGACCTTTTGGCTGGTATCAAGGGTACTATTGGATCAATGTTGACGGAAATACCGTGAGTACTGGAATGTTGAATGACGGGGAACAGTCTGCTTCATTAATCTTCTCTATTGACGGTACTTGTGGTGAAGTATATGGATGTACCGATCCCGAAGCGGAAAATTATAATCCGGAAGCTACTGTTGATAATGGATCTTGTATTTACTTTATTGCAAATGATGCCTGTGAAGATGCTACTGAATTAGAAGCAGGATCATTCATCGCGGTTAATAACGTTGGCGCAGAAAGTGATGGGCTATATGGCGAATGTTGGGGATTCGGAAGTGGTGATGAAGAGCAGAACGGTGTTTGGTACACCTTTACTACCCCCGCAGATCCTGCTGTAATAATAATTGAAGCGATTGCCGATATTTCATATACCCTCATGGATACACAATTTGGATTGTTTGCAGAATGTGGCGGAGAGATGATTGCCTGTGATGGTAATAGTGGAGAAGGATTGTTGTCCAAATTCGAGTTTGAGTGTGGAGATCTTGAGACGAGTACGCAATACTATTTGTTGGTTGATGGTTGGGCTGGACAGCAAGGTACTTGCATGCTGAGCTATGAGGTGGCAGACGGTTGTTCGTCCATAGAAGGTTGTACAGACCCCGAAGCTTTAAACTATGATGCAAACGCCACGATAGATGATGGGTCTTGTATTTATCCTTTGGATTGTGATTTTAATGAAGTTACTGTTCAGTTTGAAGTAGGACAATGGTTTGGAGAAGTTTCTTGGGTTATTTTGTCCAGCAGTACTAGTGAGGTGTATGCAGAAGGAGGTGTAAATGATGGTGATCCTCAATTAATTTGCCTGCCTGATGGATGTTACCAATTAGTGATGATCGATGCCTTTGGTGACGGTTGGAATGGAAACGTAATTAGTGTTTATTTGGGGGATGATTTGTTATTAGAAACAACGCTTGAAGATGGATCTGAAGGGATCGCTTATTTTGGTGTTAATTCCGAATGTGAAGATCTAGAAGTCTCAGGATGTACTGATCCGATAGCACTAAACTTTAATCCTTTTGCCACGATAGATGACGGTAGTTGTGAGTATTTTCAAGTGGAAGAATGTCAAGCTTCCTTTGAAATTTTATCTGTAGATCAAGATCAAGATGTAATGTATCTATTGAATACTTCTACCTTTGGTTGGGGATATGAATATTATTGGGATTTTGGAGATGGAACAAGCACTACAGCACCGCTACCATTACATGAGTATGCCGAAGATGGTACTTATACGATATGCCTAACTATTTTCGGGCCAAATTGTGAAGATGAATTCTGCATGGATATTACCTATGAAGGTGGAGGCGCTGCAAATGCTGGAGGAAGTGATGGTGTTGTCAACGGTGGATTTACCATTAATGTTGTCGATGAGATAACTGGAGTGAACGAATTATCACAAACGATTACAACAGTAAATGTTTATCCAAATCCAGCTTCTTCCATTATCAATATCAGTTATGACTTGAAAGAAGGGGTTGATGTGACCCTGTCAGTAATCAGCATGACGGGAGAAAGATTGTTGACTAAAGATTATCGTCAATCAGCAGGCTTTAATAGTGAATTAGTTTCTGTTAGCGAACTAGCAAGTGGCATGTATATGCTAGAGATTAACATGGATGGAGATATACAATATCAAAGATTTAGTGTTATGAAATAGAACGGTAAAATTTGATTTTAACAGAAGCCCTCTCTTTCCTTTTGGAAGGAGGGGGTTTTGTTTTTTTTGGTGTCTCCTCGTCACAATGTTTTAGTGGGTATTCCACTAGTATTTATGGTCGATTGGGTTACACTTTTTACTTGTTGTACTATAGCAGGATCACGAATTCATTCCTGAATAAATCGTTCGGTAAATAAAAATTGCTATTGCTTGTCGTCAATGGATCACGCTAGGGAGTAATGAATGGTTAGGTGTAGCAAACAGGGAGTCGTTCCGTTTATTCATTCATGACGATTGTCTACGCCTACCGTGTAGAGAAAATCACAAATAGCAATCAATAGATATTAAATTGGTGAAGGAAGGGAACAGTTTTTTTTATAAACGCTGGAGGTCTTAATCTTTACCGAATATCCAGTATCTCTATTCTGCGTTCCAAAGCAGCTCCCGGACTATACACGGATGTGCTACGGTCATCCGTGTTGTCACTAACTGTTGCGGAGGCTTTACTTTCGCCATAAGGAATTTCTTTGAAAGTTAATCGTGCGCCATTATTTGCAAGACCATTAATGTAGGGTAGGAGCGATGCCGCATTCCATGTGCTCAGTTCGTTCACCAGTGATCTGATTCTCCTCAGTGTAAGGTTTTTATTGTAGTCGCTATTAGATAATGGACTCGCATAGCCTTTGATGACCAACTCTATTGATTCTCCTTTTTCTAATTCTCGCATGAGTAATCGACACATATAGTCCAGCTTGTCGTTGCCATGTTCTAGTTTGTTTTTAAAAAAACTATCTAAAGCAGACTTTCCAAGATCATCCCCTTTGGCGTATTGCTCGTAATAGTCTGATTTAACTTTGTTGTATGCTTCGTAGGTGTCAGAATAGGATAGCTTGGTGGTGGTTCTGGTGGTTCTAGGATTCGGATGGTCATTGTCGAAATACAAAGTGATTGGCAAGTATTTTGATAGTTCCCCCACGCCATTTATTGTAGGTAATATGCTGTCTTTTTTAAAGGCTTCAAATTCTTTGTCAGCCAATGTTTTTTTGTTTTCAAGCTCCTTTTTTATATCGATATCTGTGAGAAGAGAGTCTTCTTGAACCGATTCAATGGATTGAAAAATCCAGATGTCATTACAGCATGTTTCTCCTCGTTCGCTTAGTGACCCAGTTCTATTGCTGGTGAGATATCCTGTATGGTTATTGGTGGCGATGTAGTACATGTCATTGGTGCTACTGTTGTATGGAGGCAATATGTTTACAGGGTAGTCAAGGCTTGAAATGTCGCCCTCCGAAAAGAATATGTCATAACCTCCAAACCCTTCATGCCAGTCCGAGCTGAAATATAACCCACCATCTGTAGTGTCATAATAAGGCGTTATCTCATTCTCTGGACTATTTATTTTGCTGCTAAGATTGACGAGGTTCTGTGTCTTGTCCCCATCTATTTCACATTGCCAAATATCATTTTTTCCTTTCCCCCCAGGTCTATCAGAACTGAAAAATAGATACTCTTTTCCACCTATTTTACATAAGCTAGGTTGCGTACTGGAGTGGTGCGGTGTGTTGGTATTACCTTCAAGCTTTCTTATGTGGCTAAATTCCCCTTCATTATAATTGGCAACCATTATTTCGCAATGCCTGTCTTGATCACATTGCGTGAAAAAGAAGAGGCTGTAGTCATGATTGAAAGCACCATTTGCAGTAATCATTTCAGGCATGTTTACCCTGTCGGTGATAGCCTTACCTACCGTATACCTATTGAACTTTCGCTTCAATCGACTGCGGTATATCTTTATGTCATACTCTGGTTCTAATAATACGTCTTTGGCGGTATAATCACCCCTCAATGATCCGTAGTAAAGTATAGAATCACCAATCGATACAATGCCAAATTCAGATTCGGCACTATTGATTTTTCTACCTGCATTGATTACTTCAGTAGAATCTAGTGGCGTAGAATAATGCGCTTCATCATTGGATATTTTTTTCTGATAGTCTATGGCAAACTCACAAGACTTTTTGTGCTGCGCCACTAATTTTTTTTCTCCATCATCTTCCGATCGATATTTTTTCCAAAATTTCAAAGCTTTGTTGTAATCACCCATGTATTCATTCATCAATGCTATCCAATATATTCCTTTGGGATAGTATCGACCACGCCCTTTTCTATAGACCTTGTGGTATTGCCGCTCCGCACCGCTATAGTCATTAATATGGCGTAGGATTTGTGCGTATTGAAACTGTAGAGCAGCTTTGGTAGAGTCCATCTCTAACGCATTTTCATAGTAGTGTCTTGCGCCATAATAATCGCCAATGTTGTATGCTTGCTGACCCAGTTCAACCCAGTCTTTCTGCTTTTGAGAATAAAGATTTACTCCATTCCACAAGCAAATTATCAATATGATTAGCCACTTCTTTTTCATTAGATAAAATCAGGACATGCCCTATGTGGTTTTATGGTTTCATTAAATATGTCTAGAATGTAGATCACCGATAGTTCTAGTCCGCCCCTATACCTGCTGGCCTCACGCAATGGAGAAATGTTAATGTCGTAGCTCACCCCGAATTTCCAGTCGTCATAATCCATCGACAATTGTAGGTATCCACTGTCTTTCTGACGAAGAAAAGCGCCAACATATCCTGCGCGTTTTAACACCCTTGTGTCATGCCATATTTTCTTAAACATAGCACCTATAATTTTCTCTTGATACTTTCCTTGCCACATAAGTTGGCTGCTGATAATTATATCCCAGTCTCTACTTATGTCACGGTGATAATATAGTTGTGTGCTGAGTCTTTCTTGGCGCTTGGAGGTGTTGTCATCGAAAAAACTGTATTCTGGCTTGAGTAGATTATAAATGCTCGCTCCCAGTCCGAAGGATTGTCGTGAATTGATCTTTTTATCAAAGTCGATTCCTAAGTTAAGATTTGCAAATCCAGATTTAATACCATTGCTATTTTCATGATGAGGTAAACTTGGATCGTAAGCAAATCCGTTATACTGTTCATCAAATCTCAAGTCGGAGAAGTCGATACGTTTTTGTGTGAATCCTGTTTGTGCCCCAAGTCTTACCAAAGCAGTAGAATCTTGATTTACCGAAAAGACGAAAGCAGCACCTATATTGACCTGCATCGTATTGAGTTTGGAGTCACCCGCCTTATCATTGAGGATGCTTAGTCCAGCACTTATGTTTTTCCGCTTTAGGATGCGATTGCTTTCAGCCGAAATGGCAAACGTATTATATGGAATCGAAATAGATCTCCATTGCTGACGATGATTGGCAATAAATCGCATGGTGCCATCATGTTTGCCAGTGAGAGCTGGGTTCGTTAATATTGGCGCATTATAGTATTGCGAAAAATGCACGTCCTGCCCGTAACCCATAATTGAGGTTAGCCAAAACAATAATATAACATAAACTAGTTTCATCGCAGTAGCGTAATATTACCTTTTATTAAACCATTTTGTTTGTTGATACAAGTGAGGTTGAGATGATACATATATACATCGGGAGATGCCAGAACTCCTTTGTAATATCCGTCCCACCCCTCGTCTTGATTTTGGGTGTTGAATACCAATTCTCCCCATCTGTCATATATAAATAATTCCATCTGGCTTATATAATCACTGCGAACCAATAGCTCATCATTATGACCATCACCATTTGGGCTGAATGCATTTGGGACGAAAATAGTCGGTGCATCACAGGAGAATTCAAATACTGATATCGTTATGCTATCACCACGTAGGCAAATTCCATTTGGATGGGTCTCTTGCAAGATAAGACCAAAGGTAGTAGTGGAAAATATGGTGGCAGTAGGGTTGGCGGATGCCGATGAGGATAATGGCTCCGAGGGATTCCAGGTTATGCTGTAGCCGCTGGCTGGTTGCGCATGTAGTACCGTTGATCCTCCTTGTGGGATAACGGTTTCATCAGCGCTAGCTTCGATCAATAAGTTTGGCAAGTCAGAAACTTCTACGAGTGTAGAGTCCTCAAATTGACAACCTTCTGCGGTAATTACCTCCGCATAGAAGTATTGACTCACGTTAGTAGATACAAGTACGCTAGAAGTACCATCGCCTGATAGGATGGATTCATTCGGTGACCAATCTACTACGTAATTCTGGTTCGGAATATTGGTGTTGAAACTCAAAGTAAGCGCATCGCCACTACATAGGAATGTATCCGGACTTATCTCGTATTGATCAGAAGCCAAGCTGACCTGTACCTGTCCGCTTATTTCACAAAAATTTTGTGTTTGAAAATAGTAAGTGGTTGTTTCTGTCGGAGTAATCGTCAATAAGGTGTCTATACTTAATATGTTAGTGAAGTTTGGGTCGTCAGACCATACAAATTCATCTCCTGTGCCGAATGTGTTGGCAATAAGATTGACAGACGTGTTGTCACAGATGATGGTGTCCGTGGGCATCAATAATGCAATGGTATTGACATGCAGCACGGTCGAGTCATTTTCGATGCATCCATGCGTGCTGGTGCCCATCACATAGAGGGCGACATTGTCCACCGGATTGACAGTGATACTTGGACTGTTCAATCCAGAAGTAATCACGCTATTGTCTTCCCACTCATAGCTGACTTCAGGATTGGGACTTGGATCGGTAACCGTAATAGTGGCGATTTCATTTTCGCATATTTCAAATACTGGAGGCAGATCGATTTCAAAATCCTCAATGAATACCGTTACACTATTTTCTTCTTCACATCCCTCATAAGTCATCTGAATGTAATAAGTGTTGGTCCCGTCAGGAGATACATTTATCTGATCTTGATTGGGACTCGTATTTATCGGTGAAGTCAATGATGGGGATTCAGACCATATAAAAGTAGATGGGCTAGGGTAGTTGACCATCTCTAGTAAGTAGTCTTGTCCTGATTCGCAACTGACGATGTCTTCGGGGAAAGTCACTTCATAATTAATCACGTTGACGTTTTGCGTACTGATAGATTCGCAAACGCCATTACTCACGGTTAGGGTGAAAAGCGTGTTCTCAATAACGGATGTGGTCGGATTAGAAATGTTGGCATTGGATACCAGGTTAGCAGGAGACCATGAATAGGTGTATCCCGGACTGGGTATTGGATCAAACCCCAGTGGAGCATTGTCGCCATTACAGATGAAATGATCCTCCAACTCAAATAATTCTTCTTGCAATAATATCACATCTTGACTAACGGTATCGGCTAAGTTACATGACATAGGATCTGTAATAATCAAAGTGACTTCATAGATGCCAGGCTCGGTATATAGATGCTCTGGACTGGATTCGTTGGACGAGCTTCCATCCCCGAAATCCCAGTTAAAAGTCAATCCCCCTTCACTGATATTGCTAAACTGAATAGGGTCAGGAAGGCACACTGGGTCATAGACAAAGTCAGCAACGATGCCTGGAAGCTCAAAATCAAATTTGAACACCCCATTATTACACCCACCAGAATTGTTGGTTGAGGATACCGCATCTGAAGGAAATATGGGAAAGTCACTGTTTCCTTGACACCCTGCACACACACTTTGGTATATTTTACCTTTGCGATCAAACCTGCTGGTACCACCATCCACATGCTCATTGCTGAGGTCTCCTCCAAAGAATGAGGCATATACAAGACTTGAAGCATCCTCTTCAATCACAAACAGATAAAAATCCCCACCATCAGTCTCTGACTGATAGGCGTCACTGGTCACCGGCAGCCCATTGGTGCTAGAAGTACTGCTTTGTACCGGGCCACCCCACCCAGAAAGATATATCCTGCTACACAGATCAACTAAAAAAGCGGTAGGTGAGATGTCTGGCAATCCATCGCCAGTTCCGAAAGTAGTAGACCATATATAGTCGTCCATTTCTGACGTAAGTTTAGTGATGAACTGACCGCTATTGCCACCATCATATCCAGCATTAACAATGAATTGATTGCCCTCCGTAGTTTGTCCAAAAAGATGAACGTTATCTTGGCTGTCGAGTTCTATGAAATAACTCTGATCGTAGCCAGCAGTACCTATATACGTGCTATTGATTATGTCGGTGGCGTCCGTGGTGAATTTCACGGCAAAAGCATCTGCTTCGCCACCATTGAAGCTGTCATCCAGAGCATTGTCCGCCATAGGAAGGTTGTTTGAAGTTGTGCCGCCACAGATCACTATTTGATTTTCACTGTCAAATGCTAGAGAATATATAGCGTCATCACCGGCACCCCCATAGTATGTGCTCCATATTAGTTGGTCTAGATCAGCGGATAATTTGCAAATAACACCCTCCTGTGATCCCGAGATGGTGGACTGAAACACACCATCCGTAGTAGGGAAGTTTCCCGAAATAGTAGAGGAAGCAATATATACATTACCATCATCATCAAGATCGATCTCCCCACGTATCTCATCTGCGTAATTATACGTAGTGCCACTGGCAATATTAAGTCCGTCATTGGCTGTGCCTCCTATATAGGTGGACGATAGTATGTCATCTCCATCACTGTTCAATCTTATGATAAATATATCTGTACCGTTGCTAAAGTTAATCCCCAGTCCGTTAAGAGTGAATGGCAGCCCACCCAAGAACCCAGACTGATATGCATCGTCCATAATAGGAAAATCACTAGAGCCGGTGGTGCCAAATACATATAATTCATCAAATTCATTGACAACAATACTATGGGGAAGCTCATCACTATTTCCGCCTATATAGGTTGAATATACTAGCGAGGTACCTGTAGTATCATATTTGCTAATTGCAAAATCTATGATTCCGCCATTAAACGATGTGTCATAAGCCCCAAGAGTAGTAGGGTATCCATCCCCAAATACGGAACTCCCAGAATATAAATAACCATAACGATCATAGGTAGCGGTATAACCAAAGTTGTTTGCAAAGGATCCCGAGAATGTAGAGAATCTTAGAATAGGATCTATTATAAGTGGAATAGATTCATCATAGGGCTCAACACTAAATTTTAAAACCCCATCCGTCAATAGGTATTCACACGCCACTTCTTTTTTTGTTCCATTAATCCATTGGTATGCATAAGGCTTCTCTTCAATTACCTTGTTCACAGAAGTCGTGATATGAATTTTCCCTCTCTTTAATCGAATTTCATCCATGCCTTCATATTCAAAGGAAAGTTGGGAAATGTCACCTCCTGGATGAACGATGATGTCATATTTCACAAAACTATGGTCACTGTATAGATCCAGGTCGATATTGGGATACAAGTCTTCATAATACACCGATTGAAAAGCCAAAGCATGTTGACCCCATTCAGATGAATTATTACCGATGAAGTAGTTGTAATAAGCCTCTTTTTTACCTTTCCCATTTATTAAGACATCCCCACTGGCATCTATAAAGTTGATCTTATAGGCATGAGAATGTATCGTCTCAGGAAAGCTCCCCTTGCCGATATGTGCCATAGATATTTGATTATTATCTTCAATAGAGGTGAAGTCAAAGGTGAATCCATCCGCTTCTGCATATAGATAACCACCGCTAACTTCCGTTCTGAAGCGCACATTGGCGTTCCATTGGCCTTTGTTCTCAATTAGACTCAAATCTTGAGCGTTGAAAATCAACGGTGTAAACAAGAGGAATAGCCAAAAAGCAAGATTGTAAGTGTTGCGGACATTCATGCCTCCAAATTAGTGATAAATTTGTTCAGGTGGAAACTAAATTATGACATTCCTATAGATTCTAAAAAATATGACTAAAAATTCATCTCAAATTATCTTCGTTTATAATGCCAATAAGGGTTTTTTTAATGGATTAATGGATAGTGCTCACAAATTATTATCCCCTAATACCTATGCCTGTGACCTATGTGCCATAACACATGGGATGATGGGGGCAAAGAAGCAATGGGCTGCGTTTGTTGAATCACTAGATTCCCATGTGTCATTTTATCATAAAAATGATCTGCCGGAGGAATTGAAGAATTATGCCCTTCCAGTGATTCTCATCAAAAATGATAATGGTGTAAAAGAGCTGGTCTCATCAAAAATGATGGGGGAGATTAAAGACGTAGAGACTTTGATGAAAATTATTCGCAAAGGATGATGCAAATGGCTAACTGTTAATCGTCATAAAAGATGAATGCGTTAATTAATCACAGTGTGGTTGCACCCCTATATGACTGAGGAGCAAGAAGGCTAGCTTAATTGCCAATGCTTAATTACTAATCGTCATTACACCGTCACCCACAACGGGTCGTTTCGAATGAGGAACGAGTGAGAAATCTGCAAAAAGCTTCTAGAATGTCAATACCCAATCCCATTTCATCCATCCATTCGTCATAAAAGGTGAGCACGTTAATTAATCACAGTGCGGTTGCGCCCCTAGTATGACTGAGGTGCACGAAGGCTAGCTTAATGGTTGATTGTTAACGACTAAATATTCATTATCAAACCATCTCACTTAGAGGATAGATCTAGGTGTTGTCAATCTCATAAGGAAATTTATTGTATCCAATTTTCGATTTAAATCCACCTAGTAAATCGTGCGGAAAATATGCGAAAAATTCATCAAAAATAAGTAACTTCGCGTTCATAATTTCAGGAGGTATGGCAACTAAGACAAAAAGTAAAAAAAGCGAAGTAAAGAAGTTTATTGATGAGATACTATCCGACTTCACACTGGCTTGCCTGAGTAGAGAAGCTTCATTATTAGGAAGACGAGAAGTCCTTACTGGTAAGGCAAAATTCGGAATATTTGGATCAGGAAAAGAACTCGCTCAGATCGCACTAGCAAAACAATTCAAAGACGGGGATTGGCGTAGTGGTTATTACAGAGATCAGACACTGATGATGGCATTAGGAAGACTCAATGTCGAGCAACTTTATGCTGGATTATACGCACATCCTAATATTGATGTCGAACCATCTTCTGGTGGTCGGCAAATGGGCGGGCACTTTTGTACGCCTACTATTGATGAGAATGGCAATTGGTTGAAGTTATCACAACTTAAGAACTCCTCAGCTGATATATCTCCTACCGCTGGACAAATGCCAAGACTACTAGGGCTCGCACTGGCTTCAAAGATGTTTAAGAACAATAAAGAATTACATGCTTTCAAAGAGTTTAGCAATAAAGGCAATGAGGTTGCTTTTGGAACTATTGGTGATGCAAGTACCAGTGAAGGACATTTTTGGGAGACGATGAATGCAGCAGCTGTTTTGCAAGTGCCTCTAGTCATGTCTGTGTGGGATGACGGTTACGGTATTTCCGTGGCACGCGAGTTTCAAACCGCAAAAGACAGTATCTCTGATGCCTTATCTGGTTTTCAAAGAGATGCTGAAAGCAAGGGGATAGAGATATTTACCGTGAAAGGCTGGGATTATCCAAGTCTTGTGAAAACTTATGAAAAAGCAGTGAAAATTGCCAGAGAAGAACACGTGCCTGTTTTGGTGCATGTCCAAGAAGTGACCCAGCCACAGGGGCATTCTACTTCGGGGTCTCATGAACGGTATAAGTCAAAAGAAAGAATGCAATTCGAACAAGATTTCAATTGCATCGAGAAGTTTAAAGAATGGATTATTGACTTTAAATATAAAGGGGAAAGCATCGCAACCATTGAGACGCTCAAAAATATTCAAGATCAAGCAAAAAAAGATGTAATTCAATCTAAAAAAATTGCATGGAAGTCTTATCAAGACGAACTGAAAAGTGACACCAAGGCCATATTACCTTTGATTGAAAAACTAGCTGGTGTTTGCGATAATGGGGAGGAATTGAACGCTATAGTAAAAGACGTGAATTCTGAAATGACGGCCATGGTGAAGCACGGGATAGTAGCAGCACGTACAGCCCTTAGATTGACTATTGGAAAGGATTCTTCGCAAAGAGATGATCTGAAACGTAAATTAGAGGAACTCAATGAGCAAAATAAAAAACGCTATAACGATCAATTGTATATTCATACTTCAGGTTCTTCCATGAATGTTCCACAAGTGGATCCATCGTATGATGATGATAAAATGACGGATGGGCGATTGGTATTGAGAGATAACTTTGATAAACTTTTTGAAAAAAATCCATTGATTTTAACCTTCGGTGAGGATACTGGAGGAATAGGAGGCGTAAACCAAAGTATGGAGAATATGCAATCCAAATATGGTGAGTTGCGGGTAAGCGATACCGGCATTCGTGAAGCAACCATCATTGGTCAAGGTATAGGTATGGCACTTCGTGGACTCCGACCGATTGCTGAGATACAATATTTAGACTATATTTATTATGCCTTACAAACATTAACGGATGATCTTTCTACACTGCAATATAGAACTAAAGGAAGACAAAAAGCACCATTAATAGTACGTACTAGAGGCCACCGTTTAGAAGGGATATGGCATAGTGGTTCCCCCATAGGTACTCTGATTAACGCACTTAAGGGCATGCGACTCTGTGTTCCCCGTAACATGACCAAAGCCGCTGGATTTTATAATACTTTATTGCAGTCAGACGATCCTGCTTTGGTTATTGAACCGCTTAATGGTTATAGAATTAAGGAACGTGTTCCTAATAACTATGGACAGTTTACCGAAGCTTTAGGGTATCCAGAGATCGTGGAAGAAGGAAATGATATCACCATGCTGAGTTATGGTTCGACTTTTAATATCTGTCAAAAAACTTTGCCTCTCTTGGCAAATGTGGGGATAAGCGTAGAGTTGATTGATGCACAGACATTACTTCCTTTTGATATCGATCATATCGTAGCGTCATCATTGAAAAAGACGAACCGCCTAATTATTATTGATGAAGATGTGAGTGGTGGTGCCTCGTCCTATCTTCTGGATAAAGTATTGAATGAACAAGGGGGGTATTATCACCTTGATTCAGCACCAGTAGTATTATGCGCTAAAGACCATCGACCTGCTTACGCATCGGATGGTGACTACTATTCAAAACCTTCCATAGATGATATTTTTGAGAAAACTTATGATATCCTCCATGAGGCAGACCCTAATCTTTATCCAGCTGCATAGTGAATACATTTAAAATAAAAGGCGAGTTTATTATGCTTAATAAATTCTTGAAAGCTGCTGGAATTGCAGGAACTGGAGGCCATGCTAAGATCCTGGTCGAAGAGGGGGTAGTGAAGGTGAACGGAGAAGTGGAATTTCGATTGAGAAACAAATTACGCCCAGGAGATATCATATTGGTGGAGGAAATAGAAACCATAATAGCATAATTTATCGTCATCGCGATGGTGGGATTACACTTGTTTGAAACAATATAAATGCACTAAGCAAACCATCAAATCAATCCAGTACTTTTATCTATCATAATTACTAAGATTAGATGACTCAAAATAGACATACCGAACAAAGTTCAAATTACGATAATCTGGAATTGATGACTACCCAAGAATTGTTGGTAGGCATCAATAAAGAAGATCAAAAAGTCGCCTTGGCAATTCAAATAGTATTGCCAAGAATATCAAGTTTTATAGACGCGGCTTATAAAAGGATGGCGCAAGGAGGTAGGCTGTTTTACATAGGTGCAGGCACAAGCGGAAGACTCGGTGTAGTTGACGCTTCTGAATGTCCTCCTACTTTCGGTGTAGATCATGATGTAGTGATAGGCCTTATTGCAGGTGGTGATGGCGCCATAAGAAAAGCCGTAGAATTTGCTGAGGATGACAAAGAGCAAGGTTGGAAAGATCTGCAAGGGTATCATATTAATAAATCGGATGTAGTGGTTGGTATTGCAGCTTCTGGTTCAACACCATATGTGGTAGCAGCAGTCGATAGTTGCGTAAAAAGAGGGATATTGACAGCAGGCATCACCTGTAATGAAAATAGTGCTCTGGCGGCAGCTTGTGACCACCCATTAGAAGTAATAGTAGGCCCTGAATTTGTTACAGGGAGTACGCGGATGAAAGCTGGTACTGCACAGAAATTGGTGCTGAATATGATTTCCACTGCAGTGATGATAAAATTAGGTCGTGTCAAGGGCAATCGCATGGTGGATATGCAGTTGTCTAATAATAAACTGGTGGATAGAGGGGCTAAAATGGTGTCTGAAAAACTAGGTATTCCCTATGAAGAGGGGAAGCAACTTTTACTTGAACATGGTAGTGTCCGTAAGGCTATTGAGTCTGCAAATCAATTGTAATCTGACTTGAAGTTGCAAAATATTGATGTATTGGGGTGTGGTATCATTGTAAAGCAACTAAAATATATATATTTTTGCAAAAATATTTTAATTCAACAATTGTAAAATGCGTAATTATCCATTCCTATTAGTATCCGTTCTCATTAGTTTAATATCAGGCTCATTGACAGCGCAGGATTTCTGTACCTACGAGCAAAAAGTATTGCCCAGTCAGGCAAATTCACTGCAAGGAATAGGGTATTCTGACGGGGTTGCCATTTCTGGTGACTATATAGTCCTTGGTGCTTCTGGAGACGATGACAATGGATGGACCTCCGGAGCAGCATATATTTACCAAAGATGTGGACAAGAGTGGATCGAGATTCAGAAAATCCGACCTGATGATGGGGTGCAAGGCGCACGATTCGGAAGAGTAGCAGATATTTATGGTGATTATATTGTAATAGGTACACCGCATGATGATGACCAAGGGCAATACAGTGGCTCCGCTTATGTATATCACTTAGTGGATGGTGTATGGGTTTTACTCCAAAAAATTCTTGCAGATGATGGGTTCCCAGTCAATCGATTTGGAAGCAATGTGAAGCTTTGGGAGAATTATATGTTAATAGGTGCACCGTTAGATTATGGATTTAAAGGTTCGGCATACATGTACAAATTGGTGGATGGAGAATGGGTCTTTGATCAAAAGTTTTCTGCTGATGATGGCGTCTCAGGAGATAACTTCGGATTGACCATGACGCTTAATGATGGTTATGCGGTCATCGGTGCGGTCGATAGTGATGGTGCAGGGGAGTCCAGTGGCTCGGCTTACCTTTACAAATTAATCAATGAAACTTGGGAGTATCAAACAAAGTTGACAGCTTCTGATGCCGAAGCCGAAGATGAATTTGGAAAATCTTTTTATATTGAAGGTAATGAACTGCTTGTAGGCTCACCCAATCGTGATTCATACGAGGAAGATGGTAATGAAGGAGGACTTTACGTTTTTCATAATACGCAAGACACCACTTGGGTAGAAGATCAAATTCTATTCAGCCCAGAGAATGTTTTTACAGAAAATTATGGTGTAAGTGTTGATAGGTCCGGAGATCGTATGGTAGTTGGTACCACGAGAGGATTTGGTATTGATGAAATAACCGGAGCGGCATACTTATATAGTTTGGAAGGTAGTAGCTGGGAGTTTGACGGAAAAGTATTCGCTTCTGATGGTCAGCATGCTGATTTTTTATCCTCAGCACTTTCTATCCAAAATGATATTCTACTTTGTGGAGCCAAGGGAGATGATAGTAATATCGGAAATGCGGGTACTGCATACATGTACCATCTTGCTTGTGAGCCTATGTGCACAAAGATTACCGCACCACCAGTTGGCGGTGTCCTCCTCCATGACGATAGTCCTATTACTTGGGCTTCTGTGGATGTCTTGGCTACAGGATACACCTTGGCAATAGGTACCCAACCTGGATTGGATGATGTTTTTGCAACATTCGATGTGGGCAGCGTAACTTCTTACTTTGTACCGCTAACCGATGGACAGCAGTATTACGCCACGATTATTCCTTATAATGATTATGGTTCGCTTGACTATTGTGGGTCTGATGCTTTTACCACAGATTTTAATAATATTGAAGCTTATTTGGGTGAGGATCTTTTTGGTGTGTGTATTGACGAGATCCCTCCTGTTGAATATTCTTATATTGATACTTGTAGCAATGTTACCATTCAACTTGTAGAAGATACCACCTTTGTTACATGTCAAAATAATTTTACTCTGGTAAGAACACTTACCGTGACAGATGACTGTAGTACCTTTACTACTACGCAAACTATTATAGGTCAAGATTACTTTATCTCTCCTACCATATTGAATTTTACCGATACCATATCATTAGATTGTGGCGAGGTGGTGCCTTTGATGGAGCCCGAAGCAATAGATGATTGTGGTGAAGTGACCATTGAATTCTTGGATTCGGATGTGCTACTTTGTGGAGATACCATCATACGGACATTTACCGTTACGGATCTATGTGGACATACAGCAGTGTCTACCCAAGTGATTATTGTAGGTGAAAACATAAGCCCGCCAAGTTGTATTCAGATTTCTTCGCCAATGGGTGAAGAAATACTGCTGAACGCTATTATTGAATGGGAAGCAGTAGTTGGAGTCGATGGATATATTGTCAATGTAGGAACCACGGTAAATGGAACAGAATTAGTGAATAATGAAGACGTTGGTGAAGCATTAATGTATGCGCATTCCGAGGATTGGCCACTAGCAACTACCATATATGTCACCGTGATGCCTTACAATGAATTTGGCCCTGCAGAGAATTGTATCTCTTCTGACTTCATCACTATCCTAGTAGGTATTGATGAATATACATCGATAACCACCGAGATGGAAATTTTCCCCAATCCATCTAACGACAAAAACATTACCATTAATCTTTTAAATGAAAATAGAAGTGTAGATGGCTCAGCAATTTTCATTACGGATATGGCTGGAAATAAAGTCGGATTTGATGTGTTGAATATAGATAGAGGATCCTTATCATCTTTAAATCTACATATTAATGCTCAAGCAGGGTGCTACTTATTGCAAGTAGAAATAGACAATTCGATTTATAGAGGTTATTTTGTTTTAACCAATTGATATTTAGTTGAAAATGCCATTGAGTTGGGTTTTGTGAAACTTTCGTGAACTTCATTGTTTACCTTTGAAGAATGAAAGTAGAAAGAATCCTCCTTATTGAAGACAATGAGAGCATCAGTGAGTTGGTTAACCTTCATTTAACCAATAATGCATATAAGGTTGACCAAGTATATTCGTTAGCAGAAGCCCGTTCTTTTCTAGAAAATAATCGATACGAACTTATTTTGCTAGACTTAATGCTGCCTGATGGTGATGGCATGAGCTTGTGCAAAGAATTACGGATAAAAAAAGATGCCACGCCCATTATTATTCTTACTGCCAAATCAGAGGAGATAGATAAAGTCCTTGGACTTGAAATGGGTGCGGATGACTATGTCACAAAACCATTTAGCATCAGAGAGTTTTTAGCCAGAATAAAAGCACTTTTACGTAGGGTTAACGATTCAGTTGTGGAGAATGAAGAGGAGATTATACTTCATGGAGAAATGAGTATCGAAGTTAAAAAGAGAAAAGTTTTAGTCGCAGATCAAAATATCGATTTAACCAAGAAAGAATTTGAATTGCTATACCTCCTTGCAAAGAATCCTGGCGTTAATTATTCGCGTTCACGTCTGCTTTCGATGATCTGGGGGTATGAGTTTGAAGGATATGAACATACCGTGAATTCACATATTAATAGACTAAGAAATAAGATTGATCAAGATGATAATAGACCTGATTTTATTATCACAACATGGGGAGTTGGTTACAAATTTAGAGATGATTTATGAAGAAAATATCAAATAGCCTTTTTTGGAAACTGTCATTGTTTTTCTTTGCAATTCTTTTTTTAATCGCAAGTATTTTCGTTTTTATAACCTACAATGCGTCACAAGAATATGCACAAGAAACTTCTCAAAACCTTCACCGTTCTTTAGCTACATGGATAGCAGATCATTCAAATACTTTCGTTGGAGGGAAACCAAATGATGAAGAGATAAAATCCTTATTCGGAAAGATAATGATTGTGAACCCTTCTGTAGAGGTCTATTTCCTAGATAATAATGGCGGTATCCTATCTTATTTTGCTCCTCAAGGTAAAGTCCAACTAGATAAGGTGCAACTGGAGCCCATTTATGCTTTTTTAGAACACGATGATCTCTTTGTAAAAGGAGATGATCCTAGAAATCCGGGGTTGAAAAAGATATTTTCTGCAGCACCAATTTATGATAAAGATACACAAGTGGGATTGCTTTATGTAATATTGGCGAGTGAAGAATATGACTCTGTTGCTGCCATGCTGCAAGACAGTTTTAAAATGAAATTGGCCGTTAAGTCATTTGTGCTAGCATTGTTGTTTACTTTGATTATCGGCATCTTTATGATATGGTATTTAACTAAAAACCTAAACCTGATTTCATCTAAGGTAAGCCAATTCAAAGAGGGGGATCTAAGGGCTAGAATAAACATGAAAAAAAACAAAGGAGAACTTTTTCAATTAGCCAATAATTTTGATTCCATGGCAGATACTATTGTGGAGAATGTAAATAAGATAAAAGCGGTCGAAAAAATGAGAAAAGAGTTGATCGCCAACGTCTCCCATGATCTTAGAACACCGCTAACGGCTATTCAAGGCTATGCGGAAACACTAGTGATGCTCAAAGATAGCCTTACTCCTGAGGATCGCGAAAAATATATTAATCACATATTGACAGGGACCGATAATGTCAAAAAATTGGTAGAGGATCTATTTGAAATTTCTAAGTTGGAGTCTGAATATATAAAAACTCATATTGAAGAGTTTTCTATAAACGAAATGATATCCGATGTTATTCACAAATATGCAATATTGGCAGATAGTAAAAAGGTGAAATTGGTATTTATTAAATCAAACAACGATACGGTTAAAGCAGATATAGGATTAATGGATAGAGTCATAAGTAATTTATTGGATAATGCCGTTAAACATTCTCCGATGAATAGTGAAGTGATAATAGAAACCCTAAGAAATAAAAATGAATTACTAATATCGGTAAAAGATACAGGTCTAGGCATACCCCAGGGAGAGATGCCTTATATATTTGATAGGTTTAAAAAAGCAAAAGGAAACCTTGAAAACGGATCCGGGCTGGGATTGGCTATAGTTAAAAAGATACTAGAACTTCATAAATCTGAAATATCGGTTCTTAGTGATAGAGAACTAGGTACGGTATTTAAATTTAACCTACCGCTAGTATAATTACTGCCGTTATACCGTATGTCTTACTGATATGGTGCCCTCCGACATCTATTGATTGCCTATCCTTATCACAAATAGTATAAGTTAATTATAACTTTTCGTGAAAGTTTTGTGAACTTCATTCTAGTACTTTGTGGGGTAATTAATAAAAAAACAAAATTATGTTAAAAATAAATAAAATAATACCATTCGTAATGGCAAGCGCCATGTTTGTAGCTTGTGAAAAAGAAGCGGAGATGCCAATTGTAAATCCCGTAACGACATCCACATTAAGTTTATCGATTGATGGTCTGGAGGATTTAGGATCCGACTATAAATATGAAGGTTGGATAATGGTAGGCGGCACACCAAAAACTACTGGGACGTTTACCGTAGATGGAAATGGGAGTTTATCACAAACTTCATTCGAGATAAATACCAATGATCTAGTCGCTGCCACTAAGTTTATACTTACGATAGAGCCAAGTCCAGATCCTGCTGCCACACCTAGTGACGTACATATCATTGCTGGTGATTTTAATGCCAATACTGGAGACCTGACTATTAGTGATCCAGCTGCTTTAGGAGATAGCTTTAATGATGCTACCGGCACATATATTCTTGCGACCCCTACCAACGGTATGGGAACTAATGAAAATAGTGGTGTATGGTGGTTAGATTTGTCCTCTGGCATGCCAGGTGTCGGATTGTCATTGCCAGATTTACCTAACGGATGGAGATATGAAGGATGGGCCGTTATTGAAGGCATACCCGTGTCAACGGGTACTTTTACCGATGTTATGGCGGTAGATAATGCCGATATCTACAGTTCTACAGAAGCAGGCCCGCCATTCCCAGGGGAAGATTTCTTGATGAATGCTCCATCTGGACTGACTTTTCCTCTAGATTTATCTGAAACAACCATGGTTATTTCAGTGGAACCTTTCCCAGACAATAGCCCAAATCCATTTCTACTTAAACCATTAGTAGGAAATGTGCCCGCTGGGGCAGCAGATCATTTTAATTATTCAATGGATAATAACAGTGGCTCTAGTCCAACTGGTACGGTCACCAGATAATAGAGAATGTTTATTTTTAAAAGACCACCTTGTCGAATTTATTCGTAAGGTGGTTTTTTAGTTTTAATTATATCATACCTTCGTTGTTTAAATAACTACCATTTTATGACTTTCGAAGCGTTGATGTTACATAGAACCTTAATCAAGCAATTGAAGGAAATCGACTATCGCCATCCTACCGCCATTCAAGAAAAGTGCATACCATTAATACTCTCTGGTGCTGATGTGATAGCCTCTGCGCAGACAGGCACTGGAAAAACAGCCGCTTTCGCTCTTCCGATTATTCATCAATTGATTCAAAAGCAAGATGCCGTAAAACGGGGCAAATCGATTAAAGCCCTAGTGTTAAGCCCAACAAGAGAGCTGGCATTGCAAATTTCAGAGAGCTTCAAACGTTACGCAAAATACACCAATTTGAGGTCAGGAGTTGTATATGGAGGTATGTCCATGGAACCGCAGATAGACATGCTTAAAAAGGGAGTGGATATATTAGTCGCAACGCCCGGGCGATTATTAGATCTTAGAAAAAGAAATTTACTGTCCCTAGAGCATATAGAAATCCTGGTGTTAGATGAAGCGGATCTTATGCTGGATATGGGATTTATCGATGATGCAAAAAAAATAGAAAGATCCTGCCCTAAGCACAAACAAAACCTACTATTCTCAGCTACCATTCCTGATAAAATAGAAGTGCTGGCAAAAGAATTGTTTAATAATCCTGAACGGGTAAGTGTTGCACGAACTTCATCCGCAGCTAAAAGCATTAATCAGTGGTTGTATTACGTGCCAAAGCCAAAGAAAATGGAACTCTGTTTGCATCTATTGAGAAATACGGTAAAAGGCAGCGTACTGATATTTAGAAGAACTAAATTTGGTGTGGATAAGTTAGAAAAGACATTAATTAGAAACAACTATAAGGTAGTGGCGATTCATGGCGATAAATCTCAAAATCAACGTCAAGAGGCAATAGATAGTTTTCGTAATGAGAAAGTAAATATATTGATCGGAACCGATGTGGCTTCACGTGGAATTGACATAAAAAATATTGACGCCATCATTAATTTTGATATGCCTAACGTGCCTGAAATATATGTGCATCGCATCGGTCGTACAGGTAGGGCAGGAGCAACTGGTGATTCCTATTCACTATGCTCGGCTGATGAGTTGAATTATGTTACCAGCATACAGAGGTTGATGAGCAAACTGATACCCGTAAATGGTAGCCATCCATATCCACTAGATCCGAAAGCCAAAGCAGAACGAAACCCTAAGTCCAAACATAGAAAAGGACGTAAATCAGCCGCTTCAAGGAAAAATAAAAAACGTTGGTATTAACATGAAAGTTGCTATTATCGGTGGTGGTGCAGCTGGTTTTTTTTCTGCCATACAAGTGCGAGAAAATCATCCAGAAGCTGCAATAACTATTTTCGAAAAGACCAGTAAGTTACTCTCAAAAGTGAAAGTGTCAGGCGGAGGAAGATGTAATGTAACCAACGGTACGCGATCCATCAAGGCACTGACTATGGCATATCCAAGAGGTGGAGATTTTTTGAAAAAAGCTTTTCAGGTATTCAGCACAACCGATACCATGAAGTGGTTTGAAAATAGGGGCGTGCCACTTACCATACAAGAGGATAATTGTGTGTTTCCCGTGTCGCAAGATTCACAGAGTATCATCGATTGTTTTATACAGGAAGCCGAACGAAGTAATATTACTATTAGCCTTAATAGTAGAATAAAAGCAATTCATAAAGTGGATGAAGCGCTTGAATTAGTCTTTGTGAAAGATGAAATACACAGTCAAACTTTTGAGAAAGTTATCCTAGCCACTGGAGGATCGCCACAAAGAAAAGGCCTGGTATGGTTAGAGGATATAGGGCATAAAATTGAAGATCCCGTACCTTCGCTTTTCACATTTAATATGCCCAACGAACGAGTGATAGAGCTGATGGGAATTGTGGTGGACAACGCTTTGGTTCATCTCCCCGGAACCAAACTGAAAGCCGTAGGGCCTTTGCTTATTACCCACTGGGGCATGAGCGGCCCTGCAATATTAAAACTGTCAGCATTCGGAGCGCGTGTGTTAAGCCAGATGAAATATAATTTTAACATTCATGTAAATTGGGTCAACCAGCCCAATCAAAATAACATCCACGAAATGTTACACAAAATTATAGAAGAACACCCAAAGAAGTTGCTCACCAATTACAGACCTTTTATGCTCCCAGAACGACTATGGCATTTTTTATTGATCAAATTATCCTTCGCTACCAATAAAACATGGAGCGAACTCGGAAAAAAAGGAGTAAATAAATTGGTGAATATTTTAGCCAATGATTCTTATCAAATTCAAGGAAAGACAACCTTCAAAGAGGAGTTTGTTACGTGCGGTGGTGTGAGCTTGACAGATATTGACGTTAGAACCATGCAGAGTAAAGTATTTCCTGGATTATACTTCGCGGGGGAGGTGATGGATATTGATGGTATTACAGGTGGATATAATTTCCAAGCTGCTTGGACGACTGGTTTTATTGCAGGTAAGTTGAATTGAAATTTTCGACTTACAGATTTTTGTTCTTGACATAATTAATATTATCCTTATATTTACTTCTATGTTAGCAGATAAAAAAATCGCCATAATAGGCTGCGGAAACCTAGGACAATCAATATTAAAAGGCCTATTGGGGAATAAAGATGTTCCTAATGAAAATATTATTGCCACCAAGCGTAATCTTGATGACCTGGATGGTTTTAGAGCCGAAGGGGTAATGACTACTAGAGATAATGCCCATGCTATAGATGCCTCAGATATAATTATTGTTGCCCTAAAACCATATAATATATTAGAGATATTATCAGAATTGAAAGCCTCGTTCGATCCGCAAAAGCATATACTGGTTTCTTTGGCAACCGGTATTTCAGTAGAAGAACTTAAAAGTACATTAGGAAACGATATTTCAATTTTTCGAGCAATGCCCAATATCGCAGCGGATGTTAAAGAATCCCTAACCTGTATATGTATGGATAATAATGCTAGCCAAGGTTTAGATGAAGTGAAATATCTTTTTGAAAATATTGGTACCGCAATTATTATTGATGAAAAATTAATGGAATCAGCAACTGTACTAGGTGCTTGTGGAATCGCATATGTGCTTCGGTTTATTCGTGCTATGGTGCAAGGGGGTATTCAGATCGGCTTTAGCGCAGAGATTGCAGGCAAGATTGTTAACCAAACTGTCAAAGGAGCTGCAGCCTTACTAATAGAGAGAAAACAACATCCAGAACATGAGATAGATAAAGTGACCACGCCCAAAGGTTGCACAATCGTTGGACTCAATGAGATGGAACATAATGGATTTAGTTCTGCATTGATAAAAGGAATAGTTGCCTCTTTTGAAGAGATAGAATAAAAATATAACCACACCTTCTAGAGGAAGTGGATCGTTTCATACAACACCATGCATAGATTAAATTCTTGGTGGTATTTAATTGAATTCAAAAAAGAATCTTGGTATTCCTAACTTATTACTATATTCGTAGTGAAGTAAAATTTAAACTAAGTGACTAACAAAAAAAATATAGCAAATTATTATTACCTTTTCTTTGACAGGAATTGAGGTGATTTTATTTTTTGTAAAAAAACAATCGAAGCTCAATTTCAAATGAAATTGGGCTATTTTTATACCCTATATTATGATGGAACAACAATACGATAGTTATACCCAGGAAGACTTTGAAGTATGGAAAATACTATTCTCAAGACAGAAGAATAATCTAAAAGATAAAGCTTGCAAATGGTATCTTGATTGTCTAGAAAAACTAAGTCCCGTACTTAATGATGAATTTATTCCAAATATTGATAGCCTTAGTGAGCACGTGGAATCCATTTCTGGATGGTCGCTAGTAGTTGTTCCAGGGCTTATTCCTGTAGATGAGTTTTTTGCATTCCTCTCTAATAAGCAGTTTTGCTCTTCTACTTGGTTGCGAAAAAAAAGTCAATTGGATTACCTTGAAGAACCAGATATGTTTCACGATATATTTGGACACATTCCATTACTCCTGATACCCAAGTATGCGGAGTATATGGAGGAGATAGGTAAACTAGGAGTCAAGTACAGAGATAATGAGAAGATGGTAATAGCGCTACAACGTTTGTATTGGTTTACCATTGAATTTGGTCTGGTAACGGAGGATAGTAAGGATTTGATATATGGAGCAGGTATTGTCTCTTCTTTTGGAGAATCAAATCATGTTATTCAAGATACAGTGGAATGGTTGCCATTTAATCTCAAGGATATTTTTAATAGAGAATTTATCAACTCTGAAATACAAACTTGCTATTTTAGGGTAAATTGTTGGAATGATTTATTTGATTCTTTACCGCAAATAGAAAATACAATATTAGCTTTACAGTGATGGTCAATGATTAAATTTAAACAGTAGTAATATGAGTAAAGTAGCATTAATAACAGGAGCTTCGAGTGGAATAGGAAAAGAACTAGCTTTGATTCATGCTTCCAAAGGAGATGATTTAGTCCTGGTCGCGCGTAGTCAAGATAAACTAGAGTCACTAAAACAGATTATTCAGGAAAATCACAGAGTATCGGTACATCTATTGATACTGGATCTCTCCACGAAAGATGCCGCACAAGAGATCTTTAATAAGACGCAAGATCTGGGATTGACAATTAACTATCTGATAAATAATGCTGGTATTGGCGGATATGGAACATTCGATGTCACCCAATGGTCACGGGAGTCTCAGATGATAGCACTTAACGTAACTACGCTCACACACCTTTGCAAGTTGTATGTTCCTAGTATGATAAAAAACGGAGGCGGAAGAATCATGAATGTAGCTTCCACCGCGGCTTTTCAACCGGGTCCGCTAATGGCGATATACTATGCTACAAAGGCCTATGTGCTACATTTTTCCGAAGCCATTAATGAAGAGTTGAAAAGTAAAGGGGTGACGGTGACAGCTCTTTGTCCTGGTGCTACCCAAACCAACTTTTTCGCAGATGCCCACATGGAAGATAGTAAATTGGTAAAAGGCAAAAAACTACCCACTGCCGCAAAAGTGGCAGAATATGGTTACCGATCTATGATGAAAGGTAAAGCAGTGGCTATACAAGGCGTAGGGAATTTTCTGTTGGCAAATTCTATACGATTTACCCCAAGGGCAATAGTGGTGAAAATGGTTCAATTCATTCAGAGAAAGTAGTTTGAAAGTAGTTGATTCTCGTGGTTCTACTCGATATTTCATGCTTTGGATCTTAAATTACAGGGAGCAGTATAGAATAACTCGAGGGTCGCTGTACCAGATCACCGACTTTTAGGGTGGTTTGGAAAGGCTAAATTTAAGGTTGTTGTGCCGCCTTTGTTTTTTACTTATTTTTGCTTTGTAATTAATGTGCTGGTAATGAACTTGCAGAGCAGTCGTTATTTGCAAAAAAGTAACATTTTCACTTAATTTATTAGCATTGATGGGTATTAAGAGTTTTACAACCTTCATTTTTTTTACATTGGTTCTGTCGTCTTCTGTGGCACAGATAGTGTGCGATACGGAAAGGAAGATAGTCTCCACGGATAGCCACCCGTTAGAGGGAGCTGGAGCACTCAATGGTGTAGATATATACGGTAATTACGCGATAGTTGGAGGGTTTGGGAATTCTGAACATGGAGAGAATGCCGGTATAGCACGAGTTTTTAGAAAAGAAGGAGATGCTTGGATACATTCGCAGAATTTATTCTCTACAGATATAAGCGAAGGTGATCGATTTGGAAGATCAGTGGCTATTTGGGGTGATTACGCTGTAGTAGGTGCACCATTTGACGATATCGCAGGTCTCTATGCCGGATCGGTTTATATTTACAAACGCGAAGGTGCTTTTTGGATTCAAACGTACAAACTGTCGCCTCCTGATGGTCTCGGATCCCATAGATTCGGTTATGAAGTAGATATATGGGGTGATTATATAGTGGTGGGTGCTCCCTATGATATTGACCAGAATGTTGTCAATACTGGATCCGCTTATTTTTACCATCGTAATGGGGAAGAATGGAGTTTTATGAATAAAGTATATCCTGATGGAGGAACAGGCTACGGTGAGTTTGGGGGTAATATTTCCATGAAAGATAACCAGGCAATTATAGGTTCTGAAAATAATAATGACGATGGAAATAATACTGGGGCAGCTTATGTTTTTCAATTACAAGATGCCATTTGGACGTATTCTCAAGAGTTATTGCCAACCAATGGTACCCAAGGAATGAGCTATGGATATGCCGTGGCTATTTCGGATGATATTGCTGTAGTTGGTGCTTATCAAGATGTTGTCGATGCCGATAACAAGGGCTCGGTTTATGTATATCGTCATATTGGAAACACTTGGGTGGAAGAACAAAAAATAGTCGCTGAGGATGTTGACCCAGTGATAAGTTTTGGTGTAAGTGTTGCCAGTGATACCGATCGGATAGTAATTGGCGCTTCTGGCGCCAATTCGGAATTTTCAGAAGCCTCGGGAGCCAATTTTATCTATGATTTTGACGGAAGTAATTGGGTGCTTCAAGGTAAAATAGCCGCTGATGATGCACAAATTAGCGATTATTATGGAACTAGTGTCGCTATGCAAGGAGACTATATTATTACCGGTGCTTTTGGAGAAGATTCTAATGGTGGTGAAGGAGGAGCTGCATATATCAACTACCTGGCGTGTTATCCTATGTGTACTACGATAAGTTCTCCAGCCGATGGAAGTGCTAGTATAGCTTTGGAGACGGATATTAGTTGGTTTGAGGTGGAGGCCGCTCTGAGTTATGTGGTGTCTGTAGGTACAGCTCCTGGTGGGAATGATATTATTGATAATTTGGATGTAGGGAATGCAACGGTAGTATCGGTGCCAGCTGGTCTCGCTGAGGATACATACTATTATGTGAATATTACACCATATAACGACTCTGGAAATTCAATTTCATGTATAGAAAGCAGTTTTACCACGGCTCTCATACCCATGACAGCTGTGGTTGGTGCTGATGCTACGGTGCTCTGTCATGAGCCTTTGCCTACAGAAGACTTCA
The DNA here is from genome assembly GCA_032361785.1 of Lepetodrilus galriftensis. NCBI lineage: Eukaryota > Metazoa > Mollusca > Gastropoda > Lepetellida > Lepetodrilidae > Lepetodrilus > Lepetodrilus galriftensis. The sequence continues at coordinate 54,449 of JAUTBZ010148337.1, forward strand.
TCACTAACTTTGCTTGTGACGATGTGGAGGTGACCGTAAGCACGGAAATGATTGCTGGTGATTGTGAGAATGAATACACTTTGATTAGAACTTATTTAATCACCGATGGATGTACTACCGTTACCGATATTCAAACTCTAGAAGTAGTGGATATTACCGGCCCAGTATTTAGTAATGTGCCTGCTAATGTCTGGATTGAATGTGGTGATGACCTTCCCGATGATTTACCTATAGCTATGGATCAATGTGATTCGGAGCCACTAGAGGTGGTTTTTGAAGACAGTAATACTGGAGATTGTGGCCAAGTAATCCTAAGGGTTTTTTCTGCTACTGACCAATGTGGTAATACAAGCACATCCAACCAAGTGATTACCATAGCCGCCAGTAATGGACTGCCATCTTGTAGTTTTTTATCCTCTCCACAGGGTGATGATATAGGTTTAAATCCTACCCTTACTTGGACGCCTTCAACCAATGCTACCGGATATGTTTTAACGGTGACACCACAGAATGAGTTGCCCATAATTACGGATCTAGATTTAGGAGACAATCTTTCTTATGGGTTGACTGACTTAATACCTGCTACAACATACTCCGTACAGATCGTGCCTTATAATAATTCTGGAGTAGCGGAAGCTTGCAGCGATTTTGAATTTATAACTTCGGCATTGCCCAGTTGTAATTCTATGATTACTCCTGTCTCTGGTAGTATTGTTATCCCATTTCAAGTGGATATCAGCTGGTCAGCGTCTATTGGAGCAGATGGGTATGTCCTCTCATTGGGTACCACACCGGGCGGAATTGATATATTGGATCATCTAGCAATTGATGGACTGGAATATTCGATGGAATCGCTACCCGAAGAAACCACCATTTACGTTAGCATCATGCCCTTCAGTGAAATTGGAGCAGCGGTTGATTGTATATTGTATAGTTTTAACACGGGTATATACGATGGTATAACGTCTTATCGTAAGACGGACGGTGTGATCATGTTTCCCAACCCTAATGACGGTAATGGATTTAATGTAAAACTGTCAGGGGACTTAAATTGGCAAGATATTAAGTCGTTGGTTGTCACAAATAGCCTTGGAGAGGTAGTCTATAGGGAGCATGATTTTTCTAATCTAAGCCAGTCCGATAGTGGGGATCCCGTTTTTATTAATCTGATCAGTGTCGCACCCGGAATATACCATGTCGTCTTGCAAGGTCAGAGATTGTTTGTTGTAGAAAAGATTGTTTTCAATTAATCGTTGCACCAGTCTTGTTAACTTGCCATTCATCTCTTGTTGATCTCTTCAATAGATATTTATAATCTACTTTAATTTTAGCGTGTAATTCAAGATCACCAATCAATAGGGTAGGAGTAGTTTTTTTCTTTTGACTACCCATATCAACGATGGATTAATCTCGTGGTAAACGAACGTAATTAATCCATTTCCCCGATTTCTCAAGGGCCAAAACTCTCCCAAAAATATTTTTCATAATGATGGGTTACCTTTTTAATCAATAGGTATTAATGTATACAAACCATTAAATTTAAAATTATGAAAAAGTATATAATTATCATTCTATTATCAGTAGTTTGCAGCTATTTACAGGCGATTAATATGCCTGTAATCACTTCGGAAACTAGAGAGTCTGTCGATTTAAGTGTATTCAACCGTTCCAATGTTATCTTAGAAACAGGATTTGGAAAAGCTTCTTTTATCACGCCAAAGGCCATTGAAGAGCTTTATGGAAAACAAATTTTGAAGATCAATTTGATCTATACAGCCTACAGAGATTCTGATGAATTTGATCAGATAAATCTCAATGAAAAACGTTGGGAAAATCTATTAAAACTGATGCCTGAAATCCGTGATTTAGATAAGGTGAAACTGAATGAAATAGGAATCGAAAGGTGCGTGACAAAAGAATGTGCACACAGTCAATTGCATGGGTTTATTGTCGAATATAAAAAAGAAACGTGGTGTTATGCCAATCTGGAACTGCAGAAGCATGGGATAGGCAGTCAAGGTGGGGTCATTAATGGCCGTGGTGGTACGGTAATACATATCCCACCGAATGCTTTTATAGACGCGCAAGGAAATACCGTGAAAGGACGGGTTGAAGTGCAACTCAGAGAGGCTCTTACGCCTATAGATATTATCAAAGCCAAACTGACCACACTTACTGGTGACGATCAATTGCTCGAGAGTGCAGGTATGATTCAATTGATGGCATACAGTAAAGGCAAACCGTTGGAATTAATGAAAGGCAAAGAGATAAAAGTAAATATTCCCAAGATCAAATCTTCAGAGGACATGCAAGTATGGCAAGGGGAATGGAATGAGGGAAACCTTACTTGGGTGAACCCTGTAGAACTCGATAATCCACAGAAAAAAGAGATAAATATGGTGGACGCAATTGAAATTTTACCGGACACTGTGATAGCCTATAAAGTAGTGCAAAATTCTTTCGATGGTATCGTTACCAATAAAATTAAATTCAACTTGAGTAATGATAGAATGCTATCTATTGAGATCAGAAGATCTAGCTCTAGTGCCCAGTTTAAGAAAGATACTTATACAACGGAAATAGGGCGTGAGTTCGGGCTAAATAAATATCAAGCCGACTTAATTAAAAAATGTTTTGAAAGCGATAGGATAATTGATGTCAGTAAGGTCGATTTTTGGGGAATGAAATCGAGCAGTCAGAATATATCCGTTATGATAAGAGCGGAACGTGCTAACTCTGAGAGTATATTTAATACGCTTTCTATGAAAGGGATGGGATGGGTGAATGTTGACCGACTAGCAAAATTTGTAAATACCAAAACGACCCAACTTGAAGTGTATTGTGAAAATGATATATCGATGGATAACGTTATGGCACTACTCGTTATTCCTGGCAAGAATATCATGTTGAGTGGGTATAGAACATCGTCTGGCAACTATTGTTTTTCGTTCTCAACTTGTGATGGAGCTTACAAATTACCCGTGGGTGATGATGGTATAATAGTCATGACGGGCAATGTCGATAACACGAACTTTTCAGTGACAAAAAAAATAACTATTGGGGTGAATAATATCGAAGAGGTGAGATTTGTTGAAAAAGAAAAATCGGAAATATTAAAGGATTTAGAACAACTTTTGTAATTTCGGAACTACTTAATATTGTCACAATCCAAAGACATAGCGACCATTAAGCACATCAAGGAAGATGTGAGAGGCTCTTATGCGGTGCTGTATAAAGATTATTATCGGATGATAGGTCATCTGGTAATGAACAACAGCGGCACCGCGGAGGATGCTTCGGATATATTTCAAGATACGGTAATAGTCTTGTTTGAGATGATTCAGAAAAAATCCTTTAAGCTGGATTGTGCTTTAAGTACCTTACTGTACTCCATCGCTCGAAATATATGGTACAAGCAATTGCGCAAGAAGGATACCGCATACGGGTGGGATGATTTTGAAAAGTATATAGATTTAGAATCGGAAGAAGACATGGATGATATGCTTGCGAAAGAAGATCAAATAGTGATGATGGAGGCACAGATTAATGCCATGGGCGATCCGTGTAAGACGATATTGATTCATTTCTATTACCTAAAAAAGAAGATGAAAGAAATTGCGGACGCGCTAAAGTATAAATCTGCCGATCATGCCAAGACGCAAAAGTATAAATGTTTGCAAAGGCTTAAAAAAATGGTGTTGAGATGAAGATTAATTCACAACATATCGAATTGTTTGATCAATACCTTAGCGGCACGCTTAACGAGGAATGGAAAGCGGCTTTTGAAGAAAAACTCCTAGCTGATGTCTTGCTGAAATCAGAGTTTGAGCAACATGTATTGGTCATTAGCGCTTTGAAAAAGACAGGTAGAACTATGCTTAAAGCAGATCTCATCAATATTGAATCAGGGCTAAATGTAACGGATACCAAGAGGTATAGAACACGGAAAGGTAGAATGGCAATTAAGATATTGGCAGTGGCGACCATAGTGATGGTAGGTATTGCTGCATATTGGTTTATAGCCAGAGTTGAAACGAATGAATCCCAGCAATCATTACCAACCTTACCGTTGATGACCGATACATTAGAGAAGAAAGAACCTGTTCAAGAAAAGACGATAAAAAGGAGTGCTCTTGGCAGAAATATACCTACCACCAAGTCGTTAGATACGGAAATAGAAATAGCGCATAGAACCATCTATATCGTGGGAGAGGATACCGTATCCTTAACGCCTGCTGAGGTGAGGAAGATGATTTCCAGTGGTAAATATGAAGCGGATACTGCCTATCAAATTGTGGATTCGGTACGGGTAGAATCAGAATACATTGAGATCCCAGATTCCATAACCCGTTCCCAATGGATGCTAGATAAAGAAATAGGTAAGAGAGCAAGTGGGAGAGGTGAATTAGAGTAATGATAGCCCGATTTGTTCGCTTTTAGAGAAGTAAATAGTCTGGGCGTATTGTGGGATAGAAGGGTAAGAAGCTAGAGATATATTCTTTTATATAAACCGGAGCAAAAGACAAAAAGCACGTACTAGAAATACTCGTTCAGATACTTTTAATTATTTCCCTAACATGAAATAAGTTTCAAAGATCTGCCATCTCAGGATATTTTCTAGGATAGTCAAACGCCACTAATTGTCCGGAGTCTGCACCGATGTCGCGCCATGAATCTACCTCAAATACGAAGGTGGTACGAGCGCAAGTTACCATCGATCCAGAGAAGCTGTGGTCAAGGTAGTTGGCAAGGTCACTAAGCCCTGGGTTATGAGCAAAAATCATTAGGCTTCCATGCTTATTGTCAACCGCATTAATGATTTTCATTAGATCCTCAGGACTGGCAGCATAGGCGTTAGCTTGCAGATCAATTTTATCTTCCGACTTGCCCAGAGCTTTGGCAAAATGTTTAGCAGTAGCCAAAGCTCTTTTTGCCGTACTAGAAATTAATAGATCCACGCTATGACTCTTTGCAAATAACGCTGACATAAATTTAGCATTGATCTTGCCTCGTTCGTTCAATGGCCGGTCGTGATCACTCAGCGAATCATTCTTCCAACTTGATTTTGCATGACGGTGAATGTGTATTATTTTCATAGGACTTTTTTGCGGTTAAGTTTGAATGGTAAAAATACGGAAGAAATTGTCATCAAGGATATTTTGTTCTAGTAATTGGTAAACTATTGGAGTTATCGAGGGGATTGCCCCATTAGAAATTAACACTTCAGCACTTTTTTGTTTCTTTTTTTTGACAAAAAAAGAAAATAAACTAAATGGGGGTTTAAGAAAGAGAGTGTCTTCGACTCATCATCATCCCTTGACTTGATACAGATTCTTCACTACGTTACATTTCGCTACGCTTCATTGCACTTCGATCTGAATGACCGCTTGTTTGTTGGTTTGGTGGGTAAGCTGTTGAGCAAGATGAGAAACGCTGAAGGGGGTGATAGAATCGAGTTGAGTATGGAGTAAGAGAGTGCCTTCGACCATCATCATCCCTTGATTTGATACAGATTCTTCACTACGTTGCATTTCGCTTTGCTTCATTTCACTTCGATCTGAATGAC
>JAUTBZ010148338.1:0-26747 GCA_032361785.1 Lepetodrilus galriftensis
GTGTGTGTGTGTGTGTGTGTGTGTGTGTGTGTGTGTGTGTGTGTGTGTGTGTGTGTGTGTGTGTGTGTGCGCGCATACAGCCATACTTCGAGAATTTACTTTGATGTATTTTGTAAGTTTCTTTAAAATAAAGTGTAACTTAATAAAACCTTCTTTCGAATGCCTTTGTCATTATCCATCAATGGTAAGCTCCTCCATCTTACATTTGCAGACAAATTTAAAACTCGCCTATATGGTCTATCGCAGCAAACATCTGCAGGCATATTAGTAGGTATAAACTATATGTTTCTGCAAGTTTAATTTGAGAAAATAAACCACATATACGAATATAAAAGCTGAACATTCCTTTATTGGGCTTAACGACTGCAAACTCATATATCACATGTAAATGGATGTTGTATCTTCATTTTAAACAAAGCATTTAATGTGTATCAATGCCAGCATGAATGAAAGGCAGTATAAAAACATAAGATTTCATAGTACCATTGACTACGTCTCGGAGAATTGTTCACAGACCGAATGTCGATGACATGATATCAGCAATCTAAGCAGGTCATGAAAATACACAACGCTGCAAGCACTAGGATAGACATGTATTCAATAGTAGGTAGTAGGTACACTAGCAAACAGCACTTGCATTGGGTCTTCTTGGATGAGAAGCAATATTCACTCAACAGCTAAATTAAATATTTAAAATAACTCTTCTGTACATGTACTACTCCAGCCTCGTTCCCAGGTCGGATTTTTCAAATACAGAGACTGGATCCCACTGTGAGGAGTTTGGTACTACTCCTGTAGCATATGAACGAATATAATGAAATCGAATGTATAAAAATGTATTATTACTTTAGTAACTGGACTGCCTAATCGAGAAGTTTAATGGATGTTGTGAGAAAGTATTCGCATACTTTGAAGTGAATCAGGTAGAAGTATTGACATGTTATGTAAATTGAATAATCAATGCATAATTAAAATCGTTGCGTAATTACAGACTTCTCGCGAAAATGTACATGCAAAATTGTAAAATATAATATAAATGCAGAATAACATCTTCACTGTGTTATATATTAACTTAGAATCACACACAAACGTACTCGTGTACGGTAATTCTATTACGTGTTATCATTTTGACATTAATATTGTATTCTAAACATACATGACTGTTTCTACAACGACGTCAATGCATTGCTTCGTAATATTTCAACAAAACATTGGTATTTAGCTACTGGTGAACACACATTCAATAAATAAAACATGAAGAATAGTTGAAGGATTTCATCTTAAGATGTATAGTAACGATCTTCTGTCCATTACGGGATGCACTGGTATATCGAGAACTGAAACAAAGGTATGAACGAAGTTAATACGAAACATAACAATGCATAATTATCGCAAGATATGCAATTATAAATACAGTGTATAACACAAACTTAGCCATGTCGTAATTCTACATTCAACTGGGGTGGTAACCTTATAATTGTAACATATTTATTCCATTAATAACAACAATCCAAATGAATTACATATATTAACTTTAGTTAAATTATAGTCATCTGCACTTTCATACAGATGCGCTATATAGTGTATTTATGAGTCATACCAATAAAAACATTTTATTACATATACCTCGTCTAGTTCTCCCGAAAAGCTTGGGTAACCTTGACATGATCCTAATAGAATGCCAGCTTGTCTTCTTTCAATGTTGCCTGAAACAAGTTTAAGAATTTAAGAATCGTGAAGGGCAATTATTTGCTCTAATAATTAGATGCAATTTGCTTGGACGGACATGCATACGAACGAGTTTTTAACCCGTTTATCTTGAATGTATATCAAGTTGAAGCTGTTGCAAGTGGTACTAACGTCTGATGATATATGGGATGATATCGCAACGTCTTGCAGAGCTGTCTGAATGAGCTGGTCGTGCCGTGTGGGGGACCTGTTCATAACGTGTTTAGTAGGTGGCAGAAACATATTTTAGTCTGCCATTGACACTCACCAGAAAGTGGGAGAGACTTTTGTTTGCCGTTCACGACTCCCTTAATGTGTTGCCCGTCGTAGATCAGCTGTATGTTGTTGTAACCAGGTTGCTAAAATATATTAAATTCACTAAGCGTTATTGAGGCATCAATTTTATCTACGATTAGAAATAATGTGGATAGCAATATATATTTTGTTGCACGGTATATTATATACACACGAAATTATATACAAACGAAATCACGTTACTTCTGCGTGCCTTTGATAATCCAATATAAAATATAAATATATTTCATTAGAAATTAACACTTTGTTTGCAACATCTCGAAACCACGGCCATCATGCCTACTTGCATCTGTAATTTACGGATGTAAGTAAGAATAATGACCTGTGTTTCGAGGATGGGCTTGCAACAACATGGCAGAATCATTCAACAGTTTAAAAATTACTAAAGGAAATTGAATAAATATAGATGTTTAGGAATAGGAACATTTCTGCCCGAGTATACCTAAACCTATCGGGGTTTTTTTTACGGTTAATGTGTCACTTCCTGACTCCTATCATGACTTACCGCTGGTAAAGACAGCATGACCGGTCGAGCCGTCCTCTCCGTCTTCAACGAGAAGAGCACCCTCTTGTGTCCAGCCAATATCATGATGGATGGCCCCTGCCCGTCACGTCCGTTACAGTTGGTCACGAGCGCCTGGTGCGGGTTTGGATTGCGGTTCCTTCTCGAGCGCAAGCTCCTCCTGGTGCGAACACCTCCTCTGATAGGCACGAGGTCGTACTGCAGGGGTCCTATGTAGTTCTTGTCCACCTTCACTCCGAACATTCCAGGAACTTGCTGTCCCTGCCCTAAGATCCACGGGTCGCCGGATGTTCCCTGTGCGTTGCCTTGCGATGTGCCAGATGAAGAGGACGAAGAGGAGCTGGATGAGGAAGAGAAAGACCCGGATGGCATGGACATTCCTGAAAGTGTTCCAGTTCCTGGTCGCGTGCCCATAGCAACCATCATCTGTTTCATGGCTTCGGGTATCTGTCCAGTACCTGAGTATATCTTTCCATCCGGACCAGCGACCTGCCATCGGGTGTTGACGTTTGCTTTCTGGAGTAAATGAGCAGGGACTTCGCCCGTTCCACTTTGAATGGTTCCATCAGATCCGACCAATGACCAACGCGACGAGGACGTGACTACCGTTCCTGACCTGTGACCTTGCAGTATATCAGTGGGGATTGCTCCGGAACCTGCCTGGACAGATCCGTCGGACTTCAAGATGGACCAGTGTGCCTTTCCTCCCTGGTTCAAGGCGAGCTTCTGTACGAGATCCGTGGGAATGGACCCAGTGCCCGTCTTCACACTTCCGTCCGGCAGAGTCAGTGTCCATCGGCTGCTCACTCCCCAACTGTCACTTCCGCCGGGCTGTGCATTTCTCGTTATTGTTCCAGAAACAGTTCTCCCAGATACAGTTCCTCCAGACACAGTTCTCCCAGACACCGTTCTTCCAGACACCGTTCCCCCAGACACCGTTCCCCCAGAGATCATTCCCCCAGACACCATTCCCCCAGACATCATTCCCCCAGACGCAGTTCCCCCACTCCCTGCTTGCACTATAGTCATTGGGATAGGACCGGATCCAGATTTAACATGGCCGTCAGGTCCAGTGACTTGCCACGATGTCAACGAGCCCAAGCCTTGCAGCATGCTCTGCGGTATCGTGCCAGTTCCGGTCTTCACGCTGCCGTCGCTAGTTGTTATTGACCAACGTTGTGATCCAGGTCCACCTCGTCTGAATTCATGCTCACCTTTAATGATAGTCGTCACGGTTTTTTCTACACGACGGCGAATCACCCCAGAGATCCTGACGTTCTTGTTACCATATAGAACATCTGCAGGAAGCGCCCCTGCGCCGTTCCTAACCGTTCCATCGCTGGTGGTCAAAGTCCACTCTGTCATATCCCTGACAAGCCTCACTGGAATAGAGCCAGTTCCAGTATGAACAGAACCGTCAGCTTTGGTGACGGTCCAATGACGATCTGCTGAACTGAATCCTTCTTGCGGAGTTCCATGCAGTCTGGTCATGATGTCGGCGTAGATTCCTTGCAGCACGGACTGCGGCATCACTCCAGAGCCAGACTTAATAATGCCTCCGGGCTGGATGATCTTCCATGAACCACTGGATCCACTTCCGGCCTGGCTGATGATTGTGCCAGTTATTACTCTATGCTTCACGTCGTTGATGACATCAGCGGGGATTTCCCCAGTTCCGGATTTCAAAACTGAGCCATCTGCGCTGAGTATGTACCACATTGGAGGCGGTGTTCCCGCGCCATTTTGTGTCTGCACGGCTTTCTGTATGATTGTGATTATGTCTGTGGGTACGTTACCGCTGCCAGATCGGAAGACCGAGCCATCAGGCTTCAGCACTGCCCACTGCACCGAGACACCAGCACTACTGGTCTCCGTCCTCACCGTCCACTGACCGGAGTTTTCAGGAACGGGTCCCGTTCCCGCCTTCAGAATGCTTCCTTCTGGTGATATTTGATACCACTGGACGTTGAGTACCGCCTTCGGTGGAGGACTCTTTTCATTGCCCATGATCCAGCTAGTTCCAGAATCTACTCCCGTCCATGTAGTGGCTGCTGGTGCTTTGCTGCCTCCTGAACTTCCGCCTGTGATTCCGCCTATGAATCCAGATATTAAACCATGCAGGAATCCTCCTACTCCCCCACCTGTCTTAGATTCAGTTCCTGTCCCGCTTGCTGGTGTGCCCTCCTTATGTACGTCCACCTTCGGGGCAGGAGTTCCTGTGTTCATCGGCATCCTCGTGCGAGTTCCGGTTTGCCCAGTAGCCGATCCCTGAACATTACCATGCATTCCAAAGTCTATCACGCCCCCGGTGTTAGGCATTCCTGTGTGTATGCTACCACCCTGTCCTGTCTGTCCCTGTGTAAATGTCCCACGATTACCAAAGACACCTAGTCGGGATGTATCTCCAGTTACGTGTGTGCCCGTCTGTTGATTACCACTGATATGTGATGATCCTGTGCCTTGAATTGACGAAATCTTCCCGTCTACTGATCCATGGAATCCAGGAACGGAGCCCGAGTTGACCACAGTGCCTTGAGACGACCAAGTCGGACCACCGCCAACGTTCCCGCTCCACGTTCCTCCAGTATTGATCATTCCACCGATATTTGTTTCCATGTTCGGATTCCATGTACCGGTTCCAGTGTTAATTGATCCTATATTTTCATTCCAGTTCATATTGCCGCCGATGCCGCCAGTATTACCAGTGTGGCTTGTCCCGCCTACTAGTGGTCCACGGAAGCCCTGAGTGAATCCTCCGTTGAGATACTTCCTGAGATGTGCAGGTACCTCTCCCTGGCCCGACTGGACAGTCCCGTCTGGTAGAGTCAGCTGCCACGTCGTCACCGATGTCTGATGACCATTGTCAGTAGTCTTGCCTATGTTCGTATTCCAGCTACCAGTGTTAACTCCTCCGCCAACATTTGACCCCTGTGTCCACTGGTTTGCTCCGATAGACATGTATCTCCGGAGATGTTCTGGGACCTCTCCCTGTCCGGATTGAACTGTGCCATCTGGAAGCGTTATTTGCCACGTTTTGATGACTGTGTGGAAACCTTTATCGTCAGTATTGATATTCCAATTTCCAACGTTAATTGATTCGCCGATATTGGGTCCACGATTCCCTTGACTTGATCCAATGATTAGATATCTCCGGAGATGTTCTGGCACTTCTCCGCGGCCCTTCTGAACGGTTCCGTCTGGTAGCCTTACTTCCCAGGTGGTGACAGATGTTTCATGAATATTCTCAGGGTATAATCCGGAAGTCTCATATCTCCGGAGATGTTGTGGTATTTCTCCAGAACCCGTCTGAAGCGTACCATTTGGTAGTTTTATTGCCCAATAATTAGTCTTTGTGAAGGTACTTTTGTCCATGGTTAGATATTTCCGAAGATGTTCTGGGATTTTTCCTTCGCCTGTCTGAACAGTTCCGTCTGGCAGTGTTACGTGCCAAGTTGAGATCTGCATTTGAACAGGAGACTTGTTGGTTTCATCAACGTTGACATTCCACTCTCCAGCCTTGATATTGGAAGCTTGATTGCCTTGGAAAACAGACCCTGAATTCAGATACATTCGAAGATTTTCAGGGACCGGTCCATAGCCCGTCCTGACTGTACCGTCTGGTAACGTTATCCTCCAGGTTTGAGTAGTATACGTCTCGGCCTTCTCGTCGGATATCATCTGAAGAAGGTTCAACGGAATTTTCCCAGTTCCACTGTTAACGACAATTCCATCTTTTCCAAACATCTCCCATTGGCCGAGTCCTCCATTGGTTGTGAATATTCTCTTTACCAATGTCCCCTGCATTGTGCCTGCTTGCATAGCTGCCTGGATGTCTGCTGGAATGCTGTCGTCGCCGGACTTCTTCACAATTCCATATGAATCGACAATATACCAAACATATGACCGCGGACGTGACAGCTTGGTGATGGTCTCCTTGTTTATAACCCCTGTCCCAGACTGCAAGATGGTGCCTTCAGGTGACAGAATGTAGTATGTGGAGGAAATGGATGGCTCTTTCTCAGCTCCTGTGAGTGCATACCTTGCTATGATGCCTTTCAGGATTCCTAGAGATATCTCCCGAAGGACGTTCTGAGATACCTGTCCTGTTCCAGATCGCAGAACGGACCCATCATTTCCGTACACAAACCAAATATGCCGGTGTCCGTTGTCGGTAAACTGCATGATGATATCTTTCGTTATTTGGCCGCTTCCTGTTTTCAGGACAGCACCTGTCGGGGAGAATATTTGCCATGATGCTTCTGGTCCTGTTAGCGCGGCGGTCTGCTTTACAAGAGTACCTGTGAGTTGCCCAAGGGTTAGCTGCTTGTAGATAGAAGCTGGGACATCCCCATTTCCTGACCTCACAACAGCGCCGTTAGACCCGTATACAAACCATACAACTCTGTTGCCGGTGCTGGAGTCGAATCTTCCAATCTGCCTCATAATATCTCCAGTGAGAAGTCCGTCACCAGAGGTCAGCACCTGACCGTACATGGACAGGATCTGCCAGATGGGCTTGGATCCAGTTCTTCTTCCCTGAACCAGCATCTGCCTGGTGAGAGTGCCCGACAGCGTGCCTCGCTGGAGTCCACTGAAGACATACGCCGGGATGGAACCATGTCCTGACCTCAGAACATCTCCGTTCTCGCTGATCAGGTACCAGACGAGTCCCTGTCCTTGACCTTGCCCGTGCCCAAAAGCTCCCTTGTGTCTGGCAGGTGGCGCTAGCTTGTATCTCATGTTAATCACAAGCTTGGAACCGAAGTCGACTCCTGCGAATCGCCAGATGTTTACTTGACTGTTGCCGTTGAAGATGGCTTGCCCTCGGTTGTTTAGCTGTAGGTTTTGTACTCCGGCTTGTACCCTTTGTCCAGAGTGGTCGATAACTCCCCGATCAAACATGTAATGGACAGCAGCTCTGCAGACTGAAAATGATAGTAAAGACATTTCTTTTTAAAACTCAGTATATATACAGTTTAAATATATTTATAATTTAATTGGAACTTCTGTACGACATGACTGAACAAAGCATCAGTTCAAATGGTTTAACTTGAAATTCATTGTCGATTAATTATTGCCACAGCAAAAAAATAGGTTAGGTGTTTAATCCAGGACACATAACGTGGATGCTCGAAAATAAACCAGGACACCCGAGATGAAAGTGTCCTGCCAGCATCCTGGAACAGGACAACTAATTAGTTTTGCTGAGCACTAGAAATCAATTTATTATGCATCATATTCCTTTCCATGGAACTGTGTTCTATGGAATTACACGTTTGTTGTAAGAGCATGTACTAAGAATCAAGATCAATCCCCTAAAGTTGCCGACGGAAGCTGCTCACCTCCTGTCGTGGTGTTTCCGGCATGGTCCGCCATGATACAGCTGCACAGAGCGTGGCTGAACACCGACCCAGGGGCACAGGGGCGCACGATGTCTCCGAAACCAGGAACAGTTTGGACGTAGTTGTTCCTGTTGTGGTGGGGCTTGAGAGTGCACAACGCTGGGAGAAAATAAGTTAAACTGGCATTATCAATAACGGATGCCGCTATGAGTGGATTTACGTGGATCAATATTTCAACGACATTACCATTTAAATTAATACTAGTGTTACAGTAAGACCACCTAGCCATGGCTTGTACGGACAAACAAAGAATGATCGAGTGATCCTTGTATTATAAATTATATAGGATACCGCGTATATCTCAAATATAGCCTTATCTCTTCCTCAGCCAAAGACTAGACCATTGGATCATGCTCTCAACCGATAAGACAAAGTCGTGTTTTGGGCAGGATTTGAACTACACATAACGGTGTAATCCCATCGCTACAGTATATAAGTAGCATGGTGATAATATCACGTATGGTGATAATTAGTTGTGCTTCTGCATCATTCACTATCATTTGCAGGTGTATGCATCAATTCCGTAAAGAGGTATAGTAGTGATCCAATGCAATCCACCCACCTGGTCCAGATCCTGAGGGTGGGTCTGGGGGACACTTCTCCTGACACGAGGGGTCCTGCACGCACCCCACACCGAACAGGTAACGGGTGCCCTTGGGGCAACATGAGGGTATGGACCTGTGCCCCAGGCACTTCCAGTAGGCGCGACAGCCGTTACCATTGTAGTTGTGGACTGCGTTGTCAGGGCGGTTCTTGCAATTGTCTGAAACAGTACAGACTCATCTAGTCAACATATCACGGGTATGTATGATAGAGGGGTTACCATTACGGATACGGTTAGGTCATCAGTTTTTGCGTGGTGTGTGACGTCAAAGACTCGTCGGACGTGTTGTTTCCCGTTTACGGCCGTCCCAGGCAACCCGGACGGTCAGAAACAGGAAATTAACTAAGTTTTTGTACATCACATAAAACACGCCATTCGTAAAAGTTAAGTTGATTCACGACTGACCACTAGCACCTACCTTTCCTGCAGTTGACGAGGTTGGAGGGTCTGCACGTGATGGCGGCGGTGTCCCAGTACTGACCGAATGGACACGGTCTGACCATGGCGCGGAACTTGCTGCCCTCCAGATAGCATTGCACGTACTTGCTGCAGTCCTCGGGGTAGGGGTTGTAGCCGATGCCGTTGTCTATCATGCACCCTGTGCACAGTTCTGGTAAAGGAAAGAATGGATGAAGATAATATGTTATGACCACGAGATATAGTTTCGTCATCATATTTTACAATAAGAAGAGCAAGATTGAGAAATTGAGAGAGAGAGAGAGAGAGAGAGATAGAGAGAGAGACAGATAGAGAGCGAGAAAGAGAGAGACAGAGAGAGACACACACAGACAGAGACAGCGAGAGAGAGACAGATGGTGATAACTAATGCTAACTGTGTTCTTGTTTTAATAGCATCTCACCTGGCATTATGATTGGCGGTAGTGGTAGTGTTGAGGTTGTGATTGGGATTGGTGTCGTCGTGATTGCTGAAAGTAAAACATAAATTTCAATTGTGAGACCAATAGTCACTGAAATACGGTGAGATATAAAATGTATAAACTGTCTCTCGTATTCACAGTACATAACAGTGACTCTTCAGACCATATTATATACCTAGCGGTTACGTTGACCATGACAGCAGTATACGTATTAAACGGTATTTATTGATCAGCTAACTGTATTATGTAACTGTGACTTTAGAGCATATTGGTAACTTTGACCGTGACAGTATAGCAATACATATGGACGATCCTTACATTTACAGATGAGCTCCTTGAGAGTCTGCACCAGCCCAGCCAGTGCCCGGAAGTCCTCCACGCTGAACATCTTCCTCCTGGACGTCGCCAGAGCCTCCAGCTCCCGCATGTACACGTCGTCCCCCACGCCCACGGCAATCATGATGATGCCCTCGCTCTGGGCGAACCTAGCCTGCTCGATAGTCTCGTTAGCGTTGATACTCTGTCCGTCAGTGATGACGATGGCGATCTGAGGCGTTCCCTCTCGACGCCTTCCTTGCAGCGCCATCACCTTCCGGAGTTCGGAAATGCCCAAAGCTGTATTGGTGCCAAAGCGCGGATGTGACAAGCCGTTGGCAAGGTTCTTCAGGTGTGTTTTGTCCTTGAATGGCTTTAGACCTACTACGTCACCAATGAAGGTGCTGAAAGAAATAATTGTGTAAAACCTCTGGATGGAATACATCACATTTAGATCTACTTATAATTAACCCTATCCATACTGATGGCAATGTCCTAAAGAGCGGCACCTATGTCTATTCCAGAAAGGAGAAGGTTGATTCTGGTCATCACTCGCCAATGGATATTCATAGAAATATGTGTAACTTTGGAACTGTACATGCATTGACGTTGTACTTTGTTTTGGAACCTATTGCATCATAACATTACCATTCGCATTGGCCGTGTATTGCTATTTAGTTATTACCTGTAGACAATTATTCCCACGTTGATAAAATCGGGATGGATGTCTAAGCTGGTGACTAATGAGGCCACGAAGTGTTTCTCTCGATTCCAGTCCACTGTGTTGATGCTGTACGACCCATCCAGGAGGAACACGACATCCGCCGGCATGTTACACTCCAAAACTGCACCAACACAGCCGACACAACGTTACACACACAATGAAACACTTACCCAAAATACAAAATGATATAAATAAATATGTATGTTTTTACTCATCTTGATTGATAACGTGTATACATGTACTGGACGCCTAGCGGTGTCTTTCCAATGAAGTACGAGTATAAATTCTGGTACGATGAATAGCTTTACTGCATATACATTTTTGAAAAATCAATAAGTACAATAAACGATGTGCGATACTAACGTTCTGGAGGAATGGGAGTTATTGTCGTAGTGGTCGTAGTAGTTGTAGTTGTAGTCGTGGTTGACGTGGTGGTAGTAACGACTGAAACATACAAATACAAATAAAATGTTAACGCTCTTTTAGATGATTTCGAGAAATGACCCTACCACAAACAATGGGCATAGTATCATTACATCAACCTCAATCATAGAATAATCATGACCAATGGCAATGTTATAAATGACTTTGTAGGAGCCTTTGACCAGAGGTTAGACGTTACATATGCAATATGTTCAATGAGATTGCATTGAATATCGTCGTGCACTGACCCCAGCAAATACTGCCTCGGAGGCTCTGCACCAATCCTGGCAAAGCTCTGAAGTCCGTGACATTGAAGAGGTTCCCTTCAGAAGATGCAATCTGACTGAGTTCATCGAAAAATATGGCAGTCCCGACACCCACGGCGATCATAGTAATTCCGTCGTACGTCTTGGCGTCAATGGCCTGCTGTATGGTGGCACGTGGCACGGTAGAACGTCCGTCCGTGATCACCACAGCTATATGCGGGACCTTGGGTCGTCCCTGCGTCTTGAACATCTTCCTAGCCTCGGCAATACCTTTAGCAGTGTTCGTACCGTCCCCGGGTTGGGTTAGGTTCCGCACCAGAGTTTTCAACGCCCATTTGTCTTTGTAAGGATTTAGTCCAACGACGTCGCCTATGAACGTACTGTAGACGATGATGCCGACGTGGATTGCTAAGGGTTTGACGTCGAGACTGTCGATAAGAATTTCAACGAAATTGATCTCTCGCAGCCAGTCAATGGGGTCGATGCTGTTGGAGCCGTCCAAGATGAATATTACATCAGCCGGGACATCACATTTCATCACTGAAATCAAATTCGGAAAAGATATGTGATTTAGAATTGTGACAATTATATCATAATCATAATTAAATCATTAAACCTTTTTTTGGTATGTTTTATAACGTTAAAACCATTTTCAAGCCACCTTTTGCAAACTTATATTTATATATATATTCTGTATATATTATAACGTTGTACATTGTGAATAAAAACGTTTAATGAATAATGAAAGTGTTTATGTGTCTATATCATACAATACTTACGCTGTGAGTCCGCGAACGGAAGCGCCCCGAGGACCGAGATCACGAAGAGAACGCTAATCCACGAGACTTTCATCGTTGAGAGAATGCCCGTGCAAAGGGTCTGAAAACAGCAATTTTAGAATTGGTAGATGTTCATTCAAGTTACTGGTATATTGCATTAGCTATATATCATTAAGGTAACATTGGCATTGGCGTGGCAAGAGAAATTAAGCCCCGAACCCAAGTGCTCTAGCCGTCGATGATAACGAGTCCCCTGTCAACGTTCAAGCACTAAAGCACCATCACCATCATTGCAGCGAATGCGCATCAACACACGCAATAATTACATAACGTCTAAAAGCTAATAGTCTGTTTATTTCCGGTTCGCATCGTACATTATATTTTGTTGTAAGAATTATACATCATACCAGCGTTAGTTTAAGAAAAGACTACTACTACATATAGGATTATATTAGTGTTATGTATTGAACATCGATTAACAATAAAGTTTTATATACTATCGCTGACTATTTGACGTATATTCATGATTACTTTCTGGGCCTTTGTTTATGATACGGAATAAATCAACGTCTCCTAAGGACATCCACACATGGCTGTGTACAGTGTATACTACCACTGAATCAAGATAATTGACAACACATTCCGTATACCCACGGACATTGTGTAATCATGCTTCAACATTACTCTTCTCCTCCTCAACGTTAGTGAATCCTCTTACTAACTCCCTATCATAAGTCACGTCACTTCATGATCGCTTCATCACTTCAGAATCGCTTTATCCTCAGCGCTACTAACATACTGACAGAGCGTTTCTAAAGCCAGGTTTTAATGTTGAGTGCGTTAGTCATTGTTGGTTTCAATCGGTACTAAGCACTAACAGATGATGTATCATATATCCCCAGATGCAGACATGCTTGTGAGAACCGTACAAGCATTGTGTTGGCGTATGGTAAAGGAAAGTCCTGTCGCTGCTGACTGTAACGAATGACCAACATGTCACTTCAATTATGGATAGTAATTGAGGGTGCACACCTGGCCCGGATTTTAGAACAAACTCAGAACATATTTTTATTAAGAATATTATTTTGTCTACTGAAATACTAGTGTTTAAAAGATAGTCTATTGAAATATTATTCTATTGAAAATATGTTAGTCCATTGAAAATAGTAGACAATTGAAATCTTAATAACTATGTACTATGTATACATTTGACTTTATAGTTACTTTATTTTGTATATTTTTGTAATAGCTACATCAATTGTCATTTAATTTCGAACTAATAAACTAACGTCATTATCTAAGTTAGATACCTAATATTAGAATGTTGACCTGTTCAGATTTTTGCGTTGCGAATGTGCTAGTCTATTGAGAATATTAATCTGTTGAAATATATCAATAAAGATATTTGTCATGGTTACTTTTTTTTTTTTTTCAATTCTCGTAATATCCATATCAATTGTCAGTTACTTTAGAACTAATAAACAAACGTCATTATAATATCTAATATTGGAATGTTGACCTTTTAAAATAAACACGATGCATGCAATTCTGATTTTACTTGTCAAATACGGCAAATGGCAGACTGATGTAGGCACAATCCGGGGTAATCATTCTAGATGGTACACAGAAGTTAAAAAATGTATGTTTAAAGGTATCATTGAAAGGATTACACTGATCATACGTATTTACTTATATTTTGTACAAGCTTTTAAAACATTTTAAAATCCTATAATGGTATCTTAAATCAATGTATACCCTAATAGCTGTGATCACGAGCTATACCTACCTCGTATCAGAAATAGAAAAATTCAAATAAATAATCCTTTTTTTGTCACATCCACCATACAACAAAATGTAAAATACTCCTCCGAAACTGCGAGTGTTTGTGTATTGCTCCCTCCGTGCTTTGGACTAACTTGTCAAACTGCAATATAGACTCAGTTATACTTATGACCAGCGTATACTTTGAAGACTGGGGAGCCAGAGTTTCCCCTGGTGTTGAGAAATACCTGCCCGGGGGGTTTGAGGAACGACGTTACAAGACCGTGGATAGAGAAATACCATTTCATCTCGTATTTGATAAACGATGGGTTTGGAAGCAGGAGTCCGGTTAGGTGTGACTGAAGTTCTTTGTGTTCTATTTACGTTGTGCAAAACAGATTAGACGCTTACAACGTTAACGCTTACGTAGGTTTTCACGCTGTACAAGCATTTGGAAGTGACGTGTGTTGAATGGGCGGGGTATGAAGAATTATCTGTGCTTTGGAGGAAAAGGAAATATCAATAGCCGATGTTCAATGTTTATACTGAATCGAAATGATTCCAACCCCCACCCCTATATAATAGGAAAAAAGAATAGGCTTTAAACTAAACGCCTTAGGAGTTAGTACTGTATGTGTTGTTATTTAAACACATTTGTGTGGAACTATTTTAATATATACGTAAACTGGTTGTGATGTGAGGCATCTGAAATATAACAATGGCAGGAAATGTTTACCTATTTTCGTTTCCTTTACAATTTTTCAGTTGTATTATTGTTATTAGACGTTGTTAAAACTAACAACATCAATTTTAGGAGGAAATGTAATCAACGTCGTAACCAGAAACATAGTCTGCAATCATTTTGTTATATCAGATTTTAGTTATTCTACAATTATTTCAATGTGCAATCACTAAATCACTGTTTCAAATATGGTCACGAGGTTTACATTCTGTTCACATTAACATACTCTACACTTGTCTAAACTATAAACACTCGGGGTTAATAATTGTATTTACATGACCCAGGTAATATTAGAACGTAAAAGAAAAAGTATATCAACACATACATTAAGAATCCTGAGAAAACGAGATATTCCTGAAAAACGGCTAAATTAAGGCCATTGCTGTTGCAATCTATGTGAAATGCAGGTAGCAAGATACCGATCACAACGTTATGTCAATTACGCAGTATGGTTTCCTGCTAATTCATAACTTGCGTGGATATTTTCAGCAGTAATGCCTACCAAACTAAAAGGATCGACGGTCATTTTTTAAGGAATCATACTCCCTGTTTCTTGATAAATGTAATTAATTTCTCGACGACTTCTTAAACTTACGATTCTATCGTTACTACGTAGGTTGTATACAATCCTTTAGATTCTACGACATTTCTAGTTACAGATATCCTTTGAAATGAGTTAGATCATACGTTTATATCACTCATATTAAGGCAAAACCTGTAGGTTATCTGAAATTGGTCTAATGATTTATATCCGTTGGGGCGCCCTTACTGTGACCTTACCAAGCCCCGTATCAACTGACCTCACAGGCGCTAATATAGGGATAGGTATATCTTAATTATGCAGTTACATTCAAAAACAGTAAAATAAAAATTAATTAATGAGAATCGTTTCAACAAACACGTAAACAAGCATGGTTTCATATAATTGTCTCCTCCACGAGGATTAGAACTCTGAGCTTCATTTATTCAATGTAAATTGTACCATTGTTATAAAACAAATAAGATGGGTATACTAGTATATTAACTTTACGTGAACCAATCAAATCAAACAATTTGACACGGAGGAAAGATAGCAAGATGTGGTTCATAACCTTGGTATCGCAATAGTTATGTCAACCTCTGATAACCTGTATTTGTTTAGTCTCATTGTCAAGGAACGTTTGGTCACATTTGGTAATATTAATGACATCATGAAATATAGAATCAAATCTGCCCCAATTGAATCTAGAATACATAAACATTACAGAAAGTCGTATAAAAAGGTTGGACAAATTACCAACAAAATAACTAAACATTGTTTCAGCTAACCGAAAGTCTCAATAAATAGTACATCCTGTTGGATGCCATGTTGGACTCATAATTCACACGTCTGATACAACGTAGCAAGTATTTAACAATAAGTTATATTCTGATCAGTTATCGCCTAATATAAACTATCAATGTGTTCGTGGACACTATAGTATCTTTCTTAACACGAACATAAACTTGTTTATACATGTATAGCCCTAATGCTACCTTCAGTACCGTGTGATGTATTCAGTGTATTCTGGGTTAACTTAGGTTTCCCTAATGTTATTCTCCCATATTTTGAAGAGACCATAATTACAATTAATGTCAATATCCTTAGCAATAGTTAGTTCCGACATCTTGCCTAGGCCGCGTGGTCAACCTCCGCAACCTTTCTCTGGGGGATCTAATCCGCTGTAAGAATCTGACATTGTGCGCAAGGTCACACGATGAATGATGACTGGCTCTGCGGCATCAAACGGATCATTCCTGGATGCGGGACCTTCTGAAGTCATTTTCTTGGCACATCCGGTATCCAAAGCGAGATGGTTACGGATACTTGGTCATGACTCGACGGCATCCAACAGATCGATCCTGGAGGTGGGATCCTGTGAGGTTATCTTCTTGGCCAGTCCGGTATCCAAGATGGTATTATTACGGATGCCTGACAATGGCCCGACGGCATCCAACGGATCGTTACAGGATGTGGAAGCTTCTGAAGTCACACTCTTGTACACATTGCTCTGGTGACAATTCAGGCGACTTGTTTTTTTATCTTCCATATTTAGTCGGGTATTGTCTCACCATAAATTCTCAGAATAAGTTTTTTTAAATTTAATTTAATAAATAAATCATATTTGGACGGATGGATGTATATTATTCGTTGTCCATACATGCAAGAAAAACATTACTGTTTAAGTTGGGGGTAGTACATTCTATTGGGGATGTTATAGATCCACTCCGCAACACTGTCATCATCATCCAAACTCCGGCCATTAAGACTACACACAACCTCCGTCATATTTAACTGAGGTTAAGTGCAGTCATAATGGCCTTGTTTCGAGGATGCACTGGCCACTGTCATATACTATTACTTTTACTGTATGCATAGTGCATGCATCCGTTCCTTTATTGTTTTCTATGAGTATATTTGATAGAAATATGCCCTACATTGTTCCTTCGCGATTAAACAGAATATACTGCTCTTAATAAATTGTTCTATTTGAGATAAATAATCCCTCAATTATACTCTCATGATTATAATACAGATACCCCTCTATGAATATATAGGTGACCTCATCGTTGACATTCACCAGGCCCTCGTTATGAGTCTGGACAGTCTATCAATTCTCCAGCCATTGGACCGACAACAAAGATGAAACCTAGTGCCAGGACTGGTTCGCCCCGCTACATGATGATGAGACCCGGGTCACGCGAACCGGTTTGGTGTCACGTTTGCGTTGAGCTCACGTCGTCATTGTGACATACGTGCGTCTCGGGCGTGGAAACGTGACTGGGCTAATCGTTAGTAATCGCCAGAAAAAGAGGGTTTGTTGTATCGAGTTTAAGCCTGACAGAGACGTGGACATAGGTTAAAGCTTTTCAGGACAATTTGGTTAAAGGTTGATGACCAGTTGCCAGTGTTGTCATCGGTGTCGATGGCCGATGCGAACGTCAACAGTGTTTGTGGCCTATGCTTAGAATGCGATCTTTTATTTCGATCAAGGTTCCGTTTCTTTTCATATCTGAAGACATGATCATGACCATTGAATACTAATATCTATCTACAAGCGTTTTGTCTGACAATTAATGTATGATTCATATGTTACGCTACGAAGATATGGATACATTACGATTTGTGTAGTAATTGAATACGTAATAGATAATTACGATGTTAAAAGAACATCCGAGGGTACTCTTCGTAGTTGTTTAAGAACCATCCTTTGTGGACGTACATCTTTAATAACTACATGCATGTATATACGATCCTCTGCACTGAAGTTTATTTAAACGTTCCCGATTGAGTATGATATGCGTTCATCCATTCTGACATCCACTCGTATGTGTACATGCTTCATGATTATCTTCGTTATCAACAGTCGTGTGGCGGGCAGCAGTCCATCATCTGTGTATCACAGGTGGGAGATCAGGGTATCGTTCATCGAAGCTCTCATATCTACTACGAGACCATAAGGACTCTCGTAACGATCTCTAATACATGAGGACTGTGCACTTACGATAGCTCTATGGTCTCATAGTGGATGTGAGAGCTTCGAGAAACGACACTCATGAACTATCAGAGATAAACTAAAGTAAGCCATATTTCTTTCCATTATATTTTGTATTGGGGTTTAGAGCCGCATTCAAGATTATGTCACTGAATTGTATCACGGCTTGTCAGTTTAGGGCAATGGGAAACCCGCAACATCCGTAGCTTTGAATGTTGCAGGAAACATGCGAACACCGGCTGGTACTGACAAACCACAGATGGTAACTGCATTGCGATAATTTCAGTCTGAACATCAATGACGGCCTTTGGCTTTCAGAATGTTGTGAAGATCCGTAAAATGCATCACGTCGGAAACCACCATCTTTTAGTTCAACGTGGTCAGTTGACAGGATATTTGTTCCCTTTGCTATGAAAGATACTTTTACCATGTCCAATACAGGTACCGGCAGACGAAAGAACCTATCGTACAGCCACATGAGCCAGTCATTTACTGAAATACTAGTTACTGTATAATCATATTTTCATGTGTAGATATCCATGTTTGTGTCTTGCATATTGTTGTAATACATAGTGTAGTATTTCTTTTTCATACCAACATGTAATATGTATAAAAGATTTTAATGATGATAAGATGCCAATACCATTTAATGCACATTTTTACAACACAGAATTGCAATAAATAAATAGGAAAGATTTCTGTTCAGTTTCTAGTGTATATTTATGTAGGATTTCTACGTGCGCTTCATTTATTTGAAACATCTTGTAAAATACACTATGTTCCTTTACAACTTCCACTGCTGAAGGATGCGTTCAAAGCTATATTATAGTTATTCCAGAGTTGTGTGTGGGATCCTTTCAACGATGGTTGTTGTAAATATAAAATGTTATCCTATGGTCTAATATTAGTCTTAACACATATCCCATTGTAGGCATTGGTATGAATACAGCGATAGACATTAATATAATTATAGTATTATCAAATTCCAGTGAAAATACGAAAAAGTCGGTTGATAAGGAAACAATGGTTTTATTCAAATAATATTCAATCGATTATTAAATTAGAATTAATCTATAGGTTTCTTTGAATAATTGTAAACATTGCTTAGTAGCATTTTGGAATTGGATTGGTGTTTATTGGCACCATAGGTCGTGAAAAACTATTTCTTTAACATCAAGAACTTGTAAACAAATATATACGTTATATCGAAAGTTATTAAAAAAATATTCGAGTGGAACATCATTACTTGTTGATCATATTGGTAACGCTAACAACCATTGAATATAACATAGTCATGATTAGTAACTGATGAAATATATAAAAGCGAATAATATCAACAATTTAAATATAAAATGGAATGTAAATATGAAACGAAGTGTAAATACAGAGAGAAAAAAATAGAACGTGATTATCAGCACTTTTGGAGACGAATGATAAATACGATTCCTATATCACAAAGTCACATCAGTTCTTTGAATATACAAAATATACAGTGAGTGGTATACGCTGTTCACACACAGCCTTGTCAAAAAAGCAAACATCTAGTTGTATACTACCTACTCATCTTCGAAACGCAGGCCATTATGACTACACAACTTCCGTAAAATACGGAGGTTAAGTGTAGTCATGATGGCCTGTGTTTTGAGGATGACTACCTACTACGAAATGCATCATTCACTGCCTACTCTATTGACGACACTTATAAATTACAACACGAAGTATGCTAAATTGAACTATTATTCAAAATAACTGTAATTTCTAAGAATAAAGATGTTCTGAGAACTTTTGCATATTATGCTATCGCTAAATATAGCATGTATTATATGCTATCGATGTATAGCAGGTATGTTATGCTATCGCTATTTAATCTCGTTGTCATGATAACACCACGGTAATATGTCCTTGCCATTTGTCTTCAGGTAGAAGTGTTTTTCATGTGCCATTGTTTTCAATCATGCAGATGCAAGTTATAAATGACTGTAAGATGCGCAGTCACAACGGTAGTTCACTCTGCCCAGCACTGAGGTTTCGTCTGTAAGCGTTCAGGGCAGGCTCTGCGTAGAACAAGCGAGCGCTGGATGAACTCGACACTTCTGTGATGACGTTGTCAGATGGTCAGTATAAAGTGCACTTCTGGAACCACTGTCTCATTTACAATACATCATATCATTCTAATATCATATCACCAAGAACATTGTCAGGTAAATTTCACTTGTATAACTTGTGAGGTAGTATCCTTTGCGTTTGCATAAATGAGAAAAACGTCATCGTTCTCTGTGAAGATTTCCCAGTCGGCAGAGGGAAGAGTTTTTAAATTGTGCACGGGAACGAATTTGTCCAAACCCTGCCATCGATACACTACACAGTTGAGCTGGTGACCATGCCCCCCGTGTTGGGCGTTTGATGCTATCAAGTAATGGTCTTCTCCTAGGCGGAAGTGTTCCCAGTCTATGACACTGAAACATAAATGTGTATACATCCTCTTCAAGCGGCATCAAGACAGTAGGTATCTCGAAACATCACATTCTAATTCCATAAAGCACACGTCATACAAATAAAAGGCAACGACTTCTTGGGTCTAATGCATGAAAGCAGGCTATTTTAGTTTGTAACTACCGGTATAGTCTGCTTTCATGCATTAGACCCCTTATCTCTGATATGGCACGTCAATCAAACTCAACATCACCTTTTGGCATGCTGTTACCAAAGCAATATTTCATGGATGTAACATTACCTCTTACTTATGATCGTACTTTTGGAGAGAATGGGGCTATAATCAGGATAGAAAATGTATTAGCAGTAGAACTGAAGATTACGTATCCACTTCACTATTTGTACCACGTACTGTCTTACTAACAAGCTCCTCATTGTTTTAAAACAATATTTATTGGGAAAACTTCCGGGATACGCGCTCCCCCTTACGCCATACCTGAAGGTAGACAGAGTCTGGAACTTCTCGAACACTTTCTTGGCGGTGTTGAGTTTGTAGATGGAGGAGTTGGTGTGGTAGGTGTCGATGTCCTGGAAGTTCTGAGGGCCGTAGTTGTAGGCGCTGGCCACTGCTAGGTAGTGGTCTCCGTCGATGGTGAAGAACTCCCAGTCTGTGGCGCCATTCGTCTGTAAATACATATAGTAGCCTATAGAGATGTTGCAGTTGAAGGTGATCTGATGCTCTCGTAAAATACCTCCAAGGATAATCACAGTGATAATGTATCTTGATTTACTTGGGCAAGTTGAAGTTGGGGCAGTCAACTATATATTGGAAACCGTCGTATCTACTGTATTTAACCCGGGAGAGAGAATAATCCATCGTTGGTAGTAATTCGTGTGTGTGTGTGTGTGTGTGTGTGTGTGTGTGTTTGTGTGTGTGTGTGTGTGTGTGTGTGTGTGTGTGTGTTTTGTGTGTGTGTGTGTGTGTGTGTTTGTGCGTGCGTGCGTGCGTGTGTGTATTTGAATTGTGAGGTATGATCTCTTATAATTGCCCGTGTTTCCTATCGTAGAACAATACTGATGGTTTTTAAGAATGCATTCAATGGTACACTATCTCATGAACACCACATGTGGCCGTCGAGAATGGTTGTACAAGATCAGAAACTTTACATAAATGCGAGATCAGAAACTTTACGTAAATCTATTCGAGATCAGCAACTTTACGTAGATAACATAGTAACTATACTGTCCGGATACCACCCTACCTCCATCGTCTGGAACTGGACAAACTGGTCGTTCTGCCAGAAGTAGATCACAGAGTCGATGAGAGTCGTCAGACCATTGAAGGCGTTTGCCACAGCCAGGAAGTGGTACCCGTTGACGACGAAGTGAGTCCAGTCGTACGCTCCCACAGTCATCAGCGACTGGAACTCTGAGAACACGTGCTGTGAGGAGTTCCACTTGTAGATGACGGAGTTGATCATTGTGTTGTCGCCTGCAACACGAACAATTGTCTGATGTTATGCTTCAAACAATGTTGTCCTTTAGCGTCATGCTAGTTTGTCCGATTAAGGTGCACTCTTAAGGTGCATGTAGACCTACTGCGGGAACCGGAACGGTTTCCGCTGCGTTTTTCGCGCACAGATCACTTCTTACTAAAATGCACGAACTGTCCACAACTAAACAGCGCTCTGCATTAACGGTTTAGGTGTGGACAGTTCATGCATTTTAGTAAGAAGTTATCTGTGCGGGGAAAACGCAGCGGCAACCGAACGTTTACGGTGCGATTTGTAGCAACAACTTGCTGCATAAGAACAATCGAATCCGTCGCTATCAACTCGTCAATTCGAGTGTTCTCATGCATCGATAATACAGGTTGTTGCTACAAATCGCACCGTGATTCAGTGATCAAAATTCCTCAATATATTATAGGCGTAAATGCAGTTTATAGTCTAAATCAATTTCTATCGTGAATGTTCTTCATGTTCCAACCTGCTGCGTGGTTGGCTACTGCCAGGTAGTGGTCGGACCCGATCCGGAAGTGCTCAAAGTCGCGGGCAGTCCACGTAAGGAAGGTTTGGTATTGTTTGAACTTCTTCCGCTTCCGGTGCCATCTATACACGGTGGAGTTGCACGAGTCGGACGGAGAGCTCCCATAGTTGGCTACTGCAAGGAAAAACTGAAAATATAACGAAAGCGTCACATGCATGCATTTGCGCGCCATCGTTGTAATTGGAAATCGCTTGAAAGTCAGGTGGTTTTTTTTAAGATGCAGAACATCATGTCTATAATGCACTGTTCCATATGTTCTGATCTTTGGACAAGTTTCTTGCAATAAAGGTTCCATTACAGGGCTCAATTTAGTGACTAATTTGGGAGCCATGGCGACCTAATTTGGCATTCGGCTACCAATATTTCACTTATTTTAAGTGTTTCTGGCTATGCAGGAGCCAAATGTCTCCTTGGGAAAAATTGTAACTTTGAGGCCTGCATTATTAACGGAGTTTAACCGACAAAACCGGAATCATTAAGACTAGGAGGGAGTCTTTGAAACATTGGATCTCCGATAGGAGACGGCGTAATTCTAAGATTTACTTGTGTGATTTTTGCGAAATAAATTCTATTCTGTTCTGTTCCTAACTCCAGCCTTTGCAATGGTGAGGTCTGTAGAGAAGGAGTTATAACTATACCTGCCTTAGAGTTACCTAATTTCGTATATAAGAGTCATGGTTTACCGGTGTTTTCTAATATTACTAGATATTGCTCGTTGGTTTAATTGGCAGCTTTCGTTAGTCTGTAATTAACTACGCTGCCATTATCACATTTTACGTCAACCTCTCTACTTTCGATATGATTTTCTTACCTGCGTTTTAATTGTAAAGAACTCCCAACTCTGCGCAGCTTCCGTTTTGAGTTTTTGGTAGAAGGCGAACTTGTGGTTGACCCACTTGAAGAGAGAGGAGTAGCCCTTACTGCCCTGGCCGGCGAACACCGCAAACATCCCCTCCCCGGGGACCGTGAACACTTCAACGTCGATGGACGGAGAGGGCGTGATGACGTCGTGGTACTGGGTGAAGTAGTCGAGCTTCCTCTTCCCTGAAACACAACATGAAATAATAGTAATAAGAAGTATATTCAAGACGTAACGTAAATTACATAGGCATAAATAATTATGTTTAGCGTTGTCGTTGATGGCAACCTTGCAGTTTCGTATGAAAAATATGCTGAACTTTTTTAGATCGGGTTTGATTAAAAAAACATTTAAATACATTGATTCACGGTATTTAATTCAAGAATAGTGCATTCAACTAAATTTTGCATTTTGGTATTAATGTTATATCTATTTTTCTTTACGAAAACAGAATAAAATATCATAAATGTTCTCCAAGCACTGAGTAGACAAACCTGTGTCGATTTTAACTTCTTTCCAAATTCCATTGACGCAAACCTTGACTTTCTGCGAGTACACGTCGAAAGCGAGGTTGCCGACATCGTTCCACGAGCACTGTACGCTCTTGGGCCAGAACGGCGTCCTGTGAACTGTGTGAGGGAGGGTGGGGACGGTGTTGTCCATCTTGTGGGGTCTCCGAGGTGGACACGCCCTGGCAACCGCATCAGCCCCAGGGACCAGGATCAACTCCTTGAGGAAGCCCTGAGTGGGGAGAGTAATGTTGATAATGATGATGATGATGATGATGATGATGATGATGATGATGATGATGATGATGATGATGATTGATGATGATGATGATGATGATGATGATGATAATGATGCTGCCTATGATGATGATGATGGTGATGATTTTGATGATGTTGATGATGGTGGAAATTATAATAAGGAAGAGGAGGAGGAAGTGAAACATATTTTATTCAATATTTATTTATATTAATGTTGTTTTTAAATCCACTTTTCAGGATGTGGGCGCACCCTACAGGAATCTAGTGGAAAGTTCTCACACAATCCTGCTGCATCCAAGAGTAACTTGTGTCAGTGGAGAATATCCGCCACTCACGGAGAGAAGATTGTCCTGAACATTACTAAGTTGGAAATCCCTATATCGTATAACTGTGAAAAAGACTATCTGGAGGTCCGAGATGGATATTATGTGAAGTCTCCTTTGCTAGGTGAATACACTTGAATATCCTTCTCAACGTATAACATGATTGGAGCCATTTAGTTCCATTCCATGGATCTACAACTAACACACGTGACTATTTAAATGAGAGGATGTTTAGGATTGAAATGCAGGCACACGTAAAGAGCATATCCAGATATTCATGAGTATTGTTATGGACATTTTGAAAACAATGAATTTGGTTCTTTTCAGGTCGTTTCTGTGGTGAGAACATCCCAGAAACTCTGGTGTCGACGGACACTCGCATGTGGATAGAGTACAAGAGTAACAAGAAGGAAGGCAAGGGATTCCTGGCGGAATATGAAGGTGAGCTACGTCAATATACGCTACATAGCCTACAGTGTCCCACGTACAGGGACGTGCATGCGCGCGGTATGCTGTCACAAGGACCTATAACCCACTTGTTTATACATTGAACTTTGTTGGCTTCATTGGCTACCTACCAAGTTATAGAACATCAGAGCATCGTAAGTACTTTCATTCAGCTATGCATTGGGTGAGATAGTTATGTAATTGAAGTCTCGTTACAGTTATATATGGGGTGAGATAGTTATACAATGGAAATCTCATTGCAGCTATATGTGGAGGTGAGATTGCGAGAGACCACGAGGGTCACCTGACCAGTCCAAACTACCCGGATGACTATCGACCAAATAAGGAGTGTGTGTGGAAGATCATGGTTCCTTTGACGTTCTCGGTGGCTCTCAAGTTCCAGTCGTTCGAGGTAGGTAGAAGTCAGATATGTATGTACAGTTGTATCAGCTATCACGCTTACATTATCGTTTCAGATCTTACATTTTTACTGCAAAGTGTTGAATCCATGAAGAACAATACAACAGTTTTCAAACAATGAACAGCCCTACTACCAATGCCTCCCTCGATATGTTTACTTCAGTTTTTTTACTATGGAACTTATGATCTGAAGATACGTGTAACAATGAGATCAATTCAATGGCTAGACCATTGCCGATGATTGTGATGCAGCCGTAGTTGAGAAATCCATGCAGTATTCATATTTTGTTTAGTACAATATGATTGAGAACATTGTTTTACATGGGCACTATATAGATTTCCTATCACTAGAAGTCAAATTCAGTTATTGCTTTGTCTTCTGACTGGAATTCAAATGAAATATGTATGACTTTTCTTAAAATATTCAATTTAAATCAAGATGTATGTGATTACTGCATTTGCTGTTACAGGTATTCAGTTATTTAACAATAGCTCATAGAGTATGTTATTTGTAAAGTCAAGAGTGATCAATTTTGAAGGTGAAGGAGATTGTGATTTATTCATTCGATAAATAACCCGCAAAGATTTCATTGAATGTTTGAGCTAACTATATCGTATTATGACCTAGTACCCGGTCCACATAATTAACTTATTATAATCTATTTTACTATTGAAGAGATCCGATAGCTTTGTGCATAAGGAATCTGTTTTTCTTTTAGGCTAATTGCAATCATTAATGTGTTTCTGTTAGTAAAGATTGAAGAGTTTATCATCTCCAAACCACAATGCATTACTATTTACACACCATCACTGGGAAAATTTAAATTAAATAAAATATCTAAATAAAAATGTTCAATTATCATGTAATCTGAAGAACCCATATTGTGACATAAAGTTTACAGCTCATCAATTTTGTTTGCGTACTGCGCAGTTCCTTAGATACGTTATTAGGAAAGCAGTTGTGGCTGGGGCATCTATTAGGGATGGGTACCCTCGCTGTACTACATACCTTCTCACCTCACTGCAATCAGGATTGCTCATTATATGAACCAGAGGATCTTCATGAGCCCAGCGGGGTCTTAATATTACGTGGAACCCTCACACTGTGTTAGATCGGTTTAACAGGCAATAACGTTTAACAAGTTCATTACATTCGGTTTAAAATGTTATAATCAGTGGATCGTTTTCGGCATACAGTGTATACATGTGCGCTGGGTGACGGGATCATAAATCTTCCAGGAATAATAAAGTGTTCTGACATAATGTGTTTTGAATGTTAAATGTATATTTATAGCAATGTGGATGGTTTTCTAAATTCATTGATTGAAGAACAAATTTAGGGTTCTTTAATCATAATATGTAATCATAATATGTAACTTTCGATCTGTGGATGACCTGGGCCCGAGATTACGAAACTTTCTGAGCACAAAAACGTACTCAGACTATGACGTCACATGACGTTTTATGAACACAA
>JAUTBZ010148339.1:0-11997 GCA_032361785.1 Lepetodrilus galriftensis
TGCTGGCTCATTGTTTCAATTTAATTAGCGTCTAAACTGCCCGTATGTTGATCTATTATTAGAATGTCTTAGGCATCGTCCCTTGCAGACATCTCAGACTGTTATTATTAGTCCGATTACCACAACACTGTTTGCCCCTTCCTGAGTATATACAAGATATGTCTAGCTGTGTGTTTGCACATAAACCTAGGTAAAATTACATTTTACCAACATATTTAGCTGAAGGGATAACCTCCCTGGCTGCGAGCAGTCACACATTCTTCCTCTTGAGGTGGTGACTAGTTCGGGCGCCATTGTAACAGAACCATGTAAAACCCACCCAGTTTGTCTGGATGTGAGTTAGACTATACAAACTTAGCCAAATGGGTGTTCACACTGCTGCCCGAGATTAGTATGAGCACTTTGTATCATGCACTGCTACATACATTAAGTGGGGTGGGTGGTATTGCAGTAGTAGAATGTTTGGAGTTTGGAGCCAAAGGTCCAAAGTTCAAATCCCACACCGGGGGCCAGGCATCAATGTTTACGAAAGCTACATTTCTGATACAATATTGATAGGATGCATTAAGTTATGAATTTGAAATAGGGATACAGATGACTATACAGGGCCAATGAGCTGAATATTAGTTGCTTTATTAATCAATTTATTTATTTATTATATTCATCCGCTTTCAGATTTGGACATTTTTATCGGGACAATAAGCCGGTTTTCCCACGGGATGGGCGACTGCATCGTACACGGGTTTGCCACGTCGCACTCGGCTCAGATCGAGCCTGGCGAACACCT
Source organism: Lepetodrilus galriftensis (assembly GCA_032361785.1). Taxonomy (NCBI): domain Eukaryota; kingdom Metazoa; phylum Mollusca; class Gastropoda; order Lepetellida; family Lepetodrilidae; genus Lepetodrilus; species Lepetodrilus galriftensis. Next base: position 788 of record JAUTBZ010148339.1, read on the forward strand.
GACCTTGGCGTGTCGCGACACTGGGACGTCGGCGCTGGCACTGCTCGACGGTGTGGGCAAAGGAGGCAGCATCACAGCGGAGTTGGACACGTGTGTACAGCGAGTGCAGGCTGTGATGCGGCTGGCGGAGGACCTGGTGCCTAAGATGGAGGACGTGAAGGCCGAGGAGATCGGGGACATGGTGGACAAAGAAATGGCGTCCACCACAAAGGCCATCGAGGAGGCCGCCAGGAAGATAGAGGTTAGTCGATGTCAGGCTAATATCTATTAATATGTTTGTTATGTTATGTTTTTTATAAACAGTATTATAACTCAGGGGTGGTATTAAGAGCATACATCCTACCTCCCCCACCCTCCCAACCCCCACCCCCAATTTCTTATTTTAAAAAAATAAATAAAAAATAAAATAAAATACAAATTAGTCCTAGGGGGTCATTTGAAAATCTGCAGTGTGAAAGATCCCCCAATTATCCCCCAACTAGACACACACACAGACTCACGCACGCACACACACACTGCCGGACAACACCATTAATGTCTTTGAGCGGCATGAGCCACCACTGCTGATGCTGTCGTAATGACTAATGACTTGTTCTGCCTATGTAGGAGATGTTGCGGAAGACACGTGAGGACGACACGGGTGTGGAACTGGAGGTGAACGAGAGGATCCTAGACTCCTGCACCTCACTCATGAAGGTATGGCCGACGTACACCAACAAGTACAGCATAGAGCGGACATATAATAATAATGAGAGTATTTAATAATGGGTGTATTTATCTTGCACCGAATTAATACTCAAACGCTTTCTCACAGCACTACATTATTACTCGAGTCAATGGATCTGCTTTCATTTCACCTCCCTGGGGAGTATACTTGCAAAGCTGCCATTTAAAGTGCTAGAAGGTTAACATTCACAATTCTGTATCAACCTGCAGGTTTGATGATACTAATTCAAATTGTGTATTTGTGTAAATCGTCACAAATGGGTGAAAGATTCCCGCAGCATTTCATTGTGTAAATGACCTCATAGTAAATTGTGGAAGAACTTTTCCGTACTTTTCCAAATTTAGCATGTTTTGTGATTGTTGTTGCGAATTGCTGATCTTTTATCGGATGTTTTCCTGTGTTTCCAGGCAATTCGGGTACTGATCGAGAAATCCAGAGATGTTCAAAGGGAGATAATCCAGCAAGGAAGAGTGAGTGAGATTGTAAATGAAATGAACCGAAAAACTAAATCATGAATCAAAATGTAATATTATATGTCTGGGGATCGTTTCTCGAAGATCTCGTATACACTACCAGACCATAGTGCTCTCGTAAGTGCATGATTCCCATGTATTAGAGATCGCTACTAGAGTCCTTATGGTCTCGTAGTAGATATGGGAACTTTGAGAAACGATACCCTGATGTAATATTTGACTGTCTACAATACATTTTCGGGATCATTTGCTTGAATCTCGCATAAAATTATGCAGATTTTATTCTCGAGGGTGAACACTTTTGTAAGATACTGTGATATTACAGTTCGGTAATAGTACTATTACTGATGTTTTGATGTTTTCCAGGGTACTTCATCAGCCAAAGAGTTCTACAAGAAACATCACCGCTGGACGGAAGGCTTAATATCGGCTGCCAAGGCAGTTGGCTTTGGAGCCACAACACTGTTGTAAGTATGCTAATAATATTGACAGACTAAATAAAGTATGCACACGTTTGTCATTGTATTTGTACAATTATGGGACGGTCTCCCTGCTGAATAAAATCAAAGTGTTCTATTTCTGCATGTGATCGGGTGACTCAAGTTGCAGGGTTAATAGACTTTTTATATGGTATAACTCTATAGTCATGGTAAAAATAAGACAATAGAAGTAAACATGAAATAAATATGAAAATGAATAAAATAGTGTACCCTCGACATAGCAATGACTTGGGGGCCCAGGGTAGGCCCCTGTATTATAGCAAACAGGGGCCTGTTGTTGGAAGCCTGGGTAAGCCTTAACAGGCCATTAAAGTAGCTGTGCCATGGAGTATAGTACAAGCTTAAACGGCACATTAAGAAAACCAGGCTTCGAACAACCGGCCCTAGCCTTATTAATGAAATTTACCGAAATTTTATTTTGTTTAAAACTGTGCGTGTTGTCCCCAGGGAGGCGGCAGATAAGGTGGTGAGGGGGGAGGGCAAGTTCGAAGAGCTGATGGTCTGCGCCCAGGAGATAGCTGCCAGCACTGCCCAGCTGACCGTGGCCTCAAAGGTCAAGGCCGACCGAGGAAGTAAAGGACTCGCCAGCCTGTCCAGCGCGTCGAAGACTGTCAACGCTGCAACAGGGAAGGTCGTGGCATCGGCAAAATCAGCAGCAGAAATTGTGGAAGATAAAAGTATGTTTGCATAGCCCTCCAGTGTGTAAGGAGTGTAGAGAATTATTAGTATTAGTATTATTGTTGTTGTTGTTGTTGTTATTATTATATTATTATTATTATTATTATTATTATTATTTTATTGTCTTCAATCATTATACCATTGTCAATGGATATTATTATTACTAAATGATTATTACTATAATTATTATTATTTGTGTTGTTGTTATCATTATATTTAACATTCAATGAAATATTGGAAAACCTCCAAAATTGTTTATTTTTCAAAATTATCTTTCCAGGTTTGATGGACTTCAGTAAACTATCTCTCCACGACACTAAGAGAATGGAGATGCAGATCCAGGTACGATTCTATTGTCTACTATTGTCATGTACTCGATGTAATGAACATTTCTTAGCAAATCCCTGTCTGCGATTACCATGTTCCTTTTTGTAATTTATTTGTGTACTTCATATGCCTCGTTGCAAATGGGTGAAAGATTCCTACAGCGATGTTAAACTCCATAGTCACTCACTACTTCATATGCCGAGGTTCTCGGTCTGAGTGAGTAACGGTTCTGTTGATGTACACATGTACTGTCATTGATATTCAGCATTGAAACAATGTAAGCAATTAAGGATGAAAAGCAGTAAATAGAGAATCTTTACTGGGTGTTTTGATATCATTGTTATCCTACGAGGATATTGAGACCTTGCATGTGATATCAATCAATACGTCACATAGCATTGCGGGTGGCAAGACAATGGGATTTTCCGCCGTTGCTCATGTCATCACATTGTTTTCTGCCACCCAAACCGGTTTTTTTTCCACCCGACGATTGTTCCGTGCAAGGCCTCAATAAGTAACCAAAAGCCCTCACAATGGCATAACCAATGGATCAGTGTGTGTTCACATTCCATCTCATCTCTCTGGGAGTATACATTTGAATTTAAAGCGTCGCTGAACAATATACAGAAAGCTTTCTGTGGCTGTTCAATAGCAATATTCACAATACATGAAATGTGTGGACACACAGTGTGTTTAGTTAGAGACGTACAGCGTCTAAAGGTCCTCATACTAGTGCGGTCAATGGATCAGTGTGCGTTCACATTCCTTCTCACCTCCCTGGGGAGTATACAATCTGGCGTGTCGTGGTTGCAGGTGCGCGTGATTGAGCTGGAGTCGGAGCTAGAGAAGGAGAGAAGGAAACTCGGGGATCTGAGGAAGCAACACTACCAGCTGGCCGGAGAGAACGAGGGATGGGAGGTAATGTACTCCTCCCCTTACCCTCCATCCCCTTATCCCCCACCCCCCGGGGGTAGTGTCAGTGTGCTTGCCCATAGATTTCACTTGGCCCTGAGGTTACAGAAAATCTTTTTGAGTACGATTTCATGCTCATATCACATTTTGCGGTCAAATCCCTTTGCAAGATATTTAGTTTAGCATGAAATTGTATTTAAAAATGTTTTTATAACCTCGGGGTCTGGGAGCCTTTTATGAAGCGCTCACACCCACTGAGGTCACACCCACTGAGGTCACACCCACTGAGGTCACACCCATGAGGGCTTCATGAAAGGATGTCCGGGGCAATGGAAGGGTGTCCAGGGCAATGGAAGGGTGTCCGGGGCAATGGAAGGGTGTCCGGGGCAATGGAAGGGTGTCCGGGGCAATGGAAGGGTGTCCGGGACAATGGAAGGGTGTCCGGGGCAATGGAAGGGTGTCCGGGACAATGGAAGGGTGTCCGGGACAAGGTCAGTTACCATGAAAGTTGTAATGATGGTCTGGGTGTAAATTGAGTTTTACATCATTTGCTGTTATCGTATAGTAAAGGCATGATGTACATTCTGATTTATGCCTGGGCTACTGTGCGACCCTTCTGTGAAACTTAGGCCTGGGTTTTAACACTCTCCATGCTGGAGGCAACCGCAGATGCCCTGAAGGACAGTACCTGTGCCTAATCCAGCAGGGAGAGGGTTAAATCGCATCTCTATTTACATCAAGTCATCACTTCCGAGTTTGAATCTGCCAGAATCCCTGTGCATTTTCAGTGTAAAAATACAGGACATATTGGGCGTGAAATTTCGGCGTATGTAATTATCTCCCTTGAATTATCGTTTCTCGAAGCTCACATATCCACTAAGAGACCACATCGGTCTTGTTAGTGCCCTGTCGCCATTTATTTGAGATCGCCATGATAGCGCTATGGTCTTTTAGTAGAAAAGAGTGCGTCGTGAAATGATAACCCAGATGAGTGTTGCCATAATTAAACAAATGTGTAGGCTTTTAGACCACTGTATATGACAGTGTTACTGGAATGCTGTGGTGAAAAATGCTTTGTCTCTTTTCATTGCTAGTTGGGTATGGTTTATATGCTGTAGTCTTCCATATAGTCTAGATACGGCTTTAATGATATTAAGAACCGTTAATGATTTATTAGTTTAAAAAAATCTTAGATTTCTTGGCATATTCACAGAAAATTCCTATTTTTAATAGTTATTATTTCTGTGGAATCTGACATTTAAAAGTCTTTTCTTTATATGAAATCTGACATCTTAGACAGGTCTCAATTTTGAGACTAATTTGGGAGCCATGGCGACTTATTTTACGTGTTTCTGGCTATACAGGAGCCAAATGGCTCCTTGGAAAGAATTGTAACTTTGAGGCCTGCATCATGCATGTCGCAGTAGGGTTTAGAATTTGTTCTAACTAGTTTGAATTTTTTTTAAGTTAGGCTTTTATTAACTATTTAAAATATTATATTGCCCCCGCGCTATTAGGAAGGAGAGGAAGTTGGAGATGGGGACGATGTCAACGTAAGTTTGTACAGTTTCATTGCTCATTCTCATTGTCTAGGGGGTAGCTGACAAAGGGCCTCACGCTAGTGCCACGGCCATGCAGTGCATAGTGCCGTGGCACTAACTTATTGACCTTTGCCTCAGCAGCCTCAGTTTACAAGGTTGAAGTGCTGAGAAACTCCGCTATGACTGGTTCGCAAGACACTGGTGTGTAAAATGTTTTTCAGATTTTAGTTTTCAGTGATAAAATTTGCGATGATTGTTATTGAATAATTTTAATATATTTTTGGTGAATTTCGGGTACGTTTCATCTTTTGATGACCTAGATCTACATAGTAAAATGTTTCTTTAAATAACTTATTGTTTACAAAACAAACAAACAAAAAACTAACATATATTTTGTAGGTTTATTATTGAATTTTTCACAAAGTTTGAAATCTAATTTCACCATGAAATGCACTTGGAGCATGTGTCTAAATCACAGTATTTGAATTGACTCTTTTACCATCAGTGAAATAATACACGATCTATTTCAAAAGATGTTTTGTCACATTTACGCATGATGACCTTGACCTGCTGTTGACCTTTTCTTGACCTCATGATCCTTCTGTACAAACTTTCATGGCAAAGACATCTGTATGAGAAATGTTTGTAAACAAATTAACATTTGATTATACTTTTTTAAAGAAATATAGAAAGAGAACATTATGATTAGAATCTACATGTCCCAACCAATTTTGTGAATTGAGATTGAGCAAAAAAAAAGAAAGAAATTAATATAAAGTAAAAAAAAATTAAATCATGCTCAGGATAATGTACATGTATTATCGAAATGCCTGATTTTGATGAATGAAACAAATTGAAAAATAATACAGAAGAAAAATCATGCTTGGGATAATATATATTATCGATACAATGACAATGTGCTATCATTTGTATATTGCTAGATTTGCGAAGTTTGTGTTGAAGGATATAAACAAGACTAAATGTCAAGCAGGTCAGAATGGTCGTAATGTGGAGTTCCATCACACTTCAGCCTTGTTTCTTCATGTCACCTCGCCCGTAAGCATGCTTGACCTCTTCCAGAAACTGACTGCCTGGCTCTCGGTGCCGAGACTCAGTGTTGTGACTACCCACACTAACTAGCACTGCATTACAACAGTAGACTTGTAGGATTATTGGAATGGTGTGTGTAGGGGGAGGTAGGTGGGAGGGTATCTGTGTGTGTGTGGGGGGGGGAGGTGGGAGGGTGTGTGTGTAGTGTCGAGGAGGGTGGGGGGGGGGGGAGTGGCAAGATTTTTAATGTATACTAGCAGGGGCGGGTCCAAAGGGGGGGGGCTAAAATACACCTAAAATACACCTTGAGCCCCCACCACCCCCAAATAAAAAACTGAAAGTCTGGATCCACCCCTGACTAGTATACAATAGAGTTTGGATGGTTGGCTTTGTTGGGGTTTAGAGCCACTTTCAAGATTATTTCAAGGATGTTTGAAAGAGGGGAAGGGGAAATCTGAAATCCTAACTGCAAAGGAACCCATATTTAGTCTATAACATACTAGTACCCCCTACATCTGTCCAATGATGCATCACTATTCATGTTTATATTTACTTACAATTGATGTTTTTGCTTGAAGAGAACGAATTAGCTTTTTCTCACATGCGAACTAATTATGTGCCAAATTGTTGTATTAGTCTTATAGTTGATGTTTCTGCTTAAAGAGAACAAACTTTGCTTTTTCTCACATGTATTTCAGCGAACTAATTATGTGCCAAATTATTGTTATAGAAGACACTTTTATTTTCGTATACATTTTTTTAATATCTTCATGCTTTTAGCTCGCAGTTTCTTGTTTATTTTGCAATGTATTCAAGCCATTCTTCATACGGGTCTGGCATTACACATTTTATTAGCTTCAATGTTGGTTTTTACAATTAAATCTTGTATTTGGATTTCACTAAATACATGAACTTTTGGTAGCACAACTGTGTGCTTCTAACCCATTGAATATTTTTTTTGTTGAAAACTAGAAACATCTTGGGGATATAGCCATATATATATATATACATGTTAACAGTTTATTTTTGTATATTAAACTAATGCTTATGCTTTAGCTTTTAGTCATTAGTTTAAATAAAATTTAGTATTTGCTTATTTATAGTCAAAAGTGTTTTTAGGCCGTTTCTGAAATATTGATGTTTGTTCAAAAGATCTCTGAAGATTTATTTATCTTTCAAGTGCTATTATATTAAGCAATTTCTCCATGAAAATAACACTCTTCGTATCAATATTTTATTATTATTTATGTTATTATTGCTGTTATTATTATTATCATTATTATTAATATTTATTATTATTATTATTATTATTATTGTTATTATTATTATTATTGTTATTATTATTGTTATATCAGTGTTTAGTAATATAAACCTCATCTCTATTGGAGATTTTTAAAAAAGAGCAATAATTCTGGTTATAATAAGGTTTTAATATTGAAACATGGACATTTCCACTTGTTTTAGACTAGTGTTTGACTTTTAACAAGAATGATTGATGTTATATTATTTGACTTTTAACAAGAATGATTGATGTTATATTATTTGACTTTTAACAAGAATGATTGATGTTATATTATCTGACTTTTAACAAGAATGATTGATGTTATATTATTTGACTTTTAACAAGAATGATTGATGTTATATTATTTGCTGTCATTACTGTATGCATGGATTTGAATTTAGTATCAGATTGAACTTTTTAGTTTTTAAGAAAAGCTTTCTGGATTGATTGCAAATATGGATTTTTAAATGTTCCATGATTCATCCATAAATAGAATAGAGCACATCATGTCGACTACACATAGCACTTTCTCACCCCTGGTAATACTGAGAGGCTACCATAAATGTAAATACTTGTTATCAATGATATGAGACATAGATTTTACATTTTTGAGTACAACAATTGTTCCTATTTTCTTCTGATGTGGATACTAGTAATGTGATCACAATAAAACTGCTTTAAAAAATACAATATTAAAAAACTAAATAAAGTGCATGTCATATTTGACTGCATTTCGAATAAAATGACTGATAAATACAAAATTATTTGAAAAAGCATTTCAAACAAAATGCTTGATACAATATTATTTGAAATGAAATAAATAATATTAATTAATTTTCCTATAATCTTTCAATATTTTATGTTTTTCTACGTAAATACAGTGGTTTAAAACAATATTTTCTATTGTAAATTATTTAAAACTTTTATTTTATCTATTTTAATGTGCCTTTTAAAAGGCCAACCTTAATTGAGAAATGGTCATAGAAATATTGGTGTTGACGAGGTACATTTGATGATATTCTAGCTTCCAACGCCAGTATTCAAAGACTGGTTAGGGCCCTGGGACTCCGACATGTTATGACTAAGCTCCTCAAAATCAGGGTAACCATAGTAACGGTAAGGTCAAGCATGGCGTGACCTTCAAACATTTTTTTATTATTCTGATTTAACTGAAACTTTTGTGTTTGAGATTTTGAATTTCAGTTTGTGTTTACAGCATGGTGTTCAACCTTTGAATGAAGATGATTATTATTATTATTATTGTTGTTATTTTATTATTATTATTATTAGTAGTATTAGTATTATAATAATTATTACAGCATAATAATGATACAAAACATTATTGTGTACTTCAACATCCTATTCTACCAAGTAGTAGTGTGATGATTGTGCAATGATAATATATAGAATCAGTTGTAATTTTAGATTCAGTTGTAATTTTAGATTAAGAAAAACAGCTCTTTTTCATCCCATTATTTGGAGACTTGTTCTATGTGTCCAGTTTATTGATTAACACATTTCCTGCTGGAGACCCTCAAATTGACCTACCTGCCAAATGTGACTAGCCCCCGTGATTACGAAACATTTTCAATTCAAAGTAAAATTTAAGTATGAAATTGTACTCAAATTTTTCGTCATCTCGGTTTCCAGGCCTTGGTTTGTTTGATGCTTTGAATCGTCCTGCAATTTTGTAGTAGGACTCCAGGAAGCATGTGTGAAAGATCGGATACTATACCATTCTGATATATGTACTACCGTACTACACAATGCGAAGGCTATTTATCCCGCCTCACAGCAGGGGTGCGTTCAAAGACGTTTTACAAGCGGCTTACCAAACTAGCCACTGTCTCAAGAGTCGTATGAACCGTACATGGGACAGGGAACCAGTTTAGCTAAGCGGCTTATTCAGCCCTTGTGTCTTTGAACGCAACCCAGATAACACAATTAACTTTCTTCTGTAATACCTTGTGTTTCTTTTCTGATATTTATTCTAACTAGAATAACGTTTTGATGGTCTAGATTTAAAACACCTGGAGAAATGGTGCTATGTATAGGATGAGACTTGATCCTGTTGAAGGTTATGTGGGTCAATAACAGCATCTATAGAACGTATTTAGCGATACCGGCGTTTCTTATACGCTGGGATTTTCTCCTTAATGAGTCCGACGAACTAACGCGGCACTCCTGGTTATCTGACGAACGTGGAGGGTGCCGAGTTGCTGTCTGAGCAGAACCGGAAGTCGTATGTCGATTCGACCGGAAGTCGTCTGTCAGACTGCTCTGGGCACAGGTGACAGTCTTAATAGGTCAAGTGAGGCTGGTAATTTGAAAAGGAGGCTCTCAGTCGGAGCGTTTCTGACCAACGTCCAGTTCAAGGAAGTCTCTCACACTTGAGATCCTGACACAGCCATACTGCGACCAACTACAGTGGCAATTATAATCGGAATATTTACCATACATAGGGGGCAATGACCGGGCATCGTTTCACGAAACTATTATATCTACTAGGAGACCATTAACACCATTAACACCATTGTAGCGATCTTTTATACATGGGGATCGGGCACTTACAGGAGCCTCTGAGGTCGCATAATCCGTGTCAAAGACGTTTCGTGGCAATCTTTTTCAATTTTTAATGATTTTAATTTTGTTTTTGAAAACATCATTACAAATCGAAAAGATTGCTACGAAACGTCTCGGATAAGGACTAGACCGCATAGTTGATATCAGAGCTTCGAGAACTGCTTGTGCCTAATCCAGCAGGGAGAGGGTTAATGTATACGATTTCATGGCTAACGATTGTCGACAAATCTGGACGGTCAATAAGACGATGACAATACGTATACTTTCACTAATACTCAGAGTACCTGAGACAACAAAGCCACAAATATTAATTGCAATTTTGAGACCTAACGTACATAAACTATTCTAAAGACACACACTTGTCGAGAACAAGTACCTTTCCAATTCTCGTTCAAAATTTCAAAGAAGGTGATTATTATGGTATATGGCTTATTATTCTATGCTAATTGAAAATCACATTCGCCATTTTAGATAACTGATAATTCAAAGATGCGAAAAAATATACGAATGATAAATATCATTTTGTTAAACGATAGCGATCTTGTTCAGAGATTTGAAATAGACACACGAGTGACAATATTTGTATACATGTCTAGTTAAACCGATAATGTACAAAACAGAAGCTAAAGATGTCTTAAATATAAATACTAGAATAGTAAAACACAGATCCAACCAAATCATTAATTCTTTTTTTAAATGTACGAAATGACTTTTACAAGGACGGCTATTTAGCAATCTACCAACGTTTACACCTGCTTTTCAACTAATGAATTATATTAAGGATTGGTCACGAAGATTTCCCCTATGGTGACCTATCTGGCATCTCACAATCCTGTACGAGGGTTTATTCATGTCTTTATCGTTCTTGTACATCTCGAAACGTGAATTATTGTAAAACCAAACGCCAAGTGCAAAGTGCAAACGTCAAAGAAAACCTATACTGTATACGCGGGTAATGCCAGCAAATATACGAGTAACCGTTCGCACTTACGAACATTCCAAATATATTATACATGTACATGCAATTGAAATATCAGATGGGTACCCGGTAGGATGAGATGGTCATGCGAATGGTAATCTTATATATAGTGCTGGGAAACGGCGGCTAAGGTTGTATACTCATCAGGGAGTTGAACA
>JAUTBZ010148350.1:0-11996 GCA_032361785.1 Lepetodrilus galriftensis
TGGGATGGCCCGCCCCCCCCCCCCCCCCACACACACCCGTCTACTACAGTGCATAGTGTCTGTAATTATCATGTTCCAACGTGTTTATATTAACCATCAGACTACATTCCTCATAATTTTATAATCAACAGGTGTGACTGAATTACTTCACAAAACTGAATTCCATAGTCTATGTATCGTAGCCCTTGCATATTACTGCTAATACCACTGAATACGGGAACGACTCGTACTATAACATTACGACTGAAAGGTTATTTACAAGAATGTTGTTTTGATTCAGAAAGACAAAGAGCTGATCGTATATCAACCTCGCACCACTGCAGTACTTACTTCCGTTCAGGACTTCATGTGGTACCCCTGGCAATGAATGAAATAAGATCGTATCCGTGTTCTAATCATAGCACCTAAACTGTTTGCTCAAGTTTATCTCTGGATGTATGTGGGGGTACTGGGTACCACAAGGAGTGCAAGAATTGCCGTATATAAAACTAATTCAAAACTGCTATGTATATGCCAACTCGCAGACAATAGTCTAGACAGTTCCCGCGATTACTATAACATTTATCTTCACCTCGAAGCATTCCTCAACATTTCTGTAACCTTTTAACAAAATAAATAAGAAATGTTTACCGATTTCAAACAGTGATAGAATAGTACATTTATATATGAAGCTGTGTAATTATCATATCACATTACACCAATATCGGCCATGCCAGAAATAAACACGAACGTTCTGGAATATGTGTGGGGGGAAGCATTAATGGCGAGTGAAAAATAATCAAATGTCAAGACTTCAAATTTGAAAGTAATCAAAATGTAAAGTTACTACTGACTGATCATAGTGACTGATGGCCTTAACATTAAATTCCACATTATACAACGCTCTACTAAACTACCCGAGATTTCCACTGGTCGGTGAAGGTTTGTCTTTTCACGACGTTTGAAATAAATCGAAATCAAACACGACACTACGTATTGAATTCGTGATTATTCGTCAGGCGATTCGTGATACTCAATAGTAGGAGCCAATGTATTCAATATAGCCAGGTATACAGTTAACAGTTGGAATGAGATTGCTAATACGATCTGCTTAGGATTCTGAGAGGACAGTGAAAATAGGGGAAAAGGTGGAGACCAATTTACTTCAATTGAAGAAAACATTTCTAGTAAACGAGTAGGAACTACGAATATATATACTAGTGCACTAGCATGTCCATTATATGCGACATGTGCAGGTCTGGAACAACCGTAGCGCATATACACCCTGAATCAGTCGTCTACGGTAACCATGGCAACCTTAACCTTATCAAATCAACAATCGAATAGGAGTTTTCAACTCGGCGCGTGCTCAATCTGGAAAACTAGTATAAGATTGACAGACATCTCATCGTGCTGATATGCTGAACATTGAAACGATACAGAACAGCAGGAGAGAGCATTTAGAGTAGTACGTATTGCTTGGATGCCATCGATAAAAAGACGAAAAATGTCCTAGGTGAATGAGTAATTCCAGAGGGAGACAATTTTAAATTTCAAATCCTATAATAACTGTTATGCATAGTTACACGCTTTACTTCTCCATACAACCATGACAACGGTAATCAGTTATTGGTTATGCACTTCTCAATACAACAGTAATCAGTTAATGGACCGTCACCTCGCTAATACTTATTTGCCTCGGTGCAGACATTCTAAACTGATCATAAACATGCTGATGGATCAGCCATACTTTCACATCTAATCTGGGCAAGATAATTACTGCTTGGAAACAGTAGATGCGTTTGACTGACACAACTACACCGTGCATTCCACAAGACCCTACTGATCGATGACGGCGTATCCTGACAAGTCCAATGTGCACCGCTAGTCTGCTACTTTGAGGATAATTCAATCGAGGTAATGCCTATAATCACAAGAACACGACACAGGTTTGATGGACAGCACCATAAATAATGGCTAAACACGTATCAGAGTTCCAAATACATAACAGTTTGAGCACGCGACTGTTACTACGCGGAGACAATAGCAAGGCAGATTATCTGGTGCAGGAACGGTAGTATCGGTTGCCATGGATACCGCCATTTGTAAATGTTTTGGAGTAATATGTCCGTTTGGAACTGTGTGAATGCGGCTGTGCTTTCTCTTCAGACATAGCTATCAGACCACGAGGCGTTATACGTGATACTTTGTCTAGCTAACTGTTTCACGATTATTCACGGAGCTCTTTGTTGAAATATGATATGGACAGTCAAGCCGTGGTAGAATTGCGACTGATGTGAGAATCCGTATACATTTCACACAGTAGGTCGTCCCTGTGATAACGCCACCGGGGGAACGGTGGGCCAACTATTAATAGAGCTGAGAGCATGCGCCACAAACTGTCAAACATCAGCCCTAGAACTCCACGTGCGTCTTCATTTACAGCAAATAAATATAGGTCCTTACGCAGTGTGATGCTAGCTAGCGACTATGCTTGTCCTTTTGGTATACACGTTAGATATGTGGGAACGGTTGCCTAAACACGAGTAGTTTAATTGCACGTGGTTCTAAATGTTAAATGTCAACGTCCTGCATTGTCGACTACGCCGCTCGTAAAAGTACTTCCGTATTTGTCAATGAACCTTGTCGATGGTGTTTACAGGCGGGGTGCACCACGCCCGCTGTGAGAAGGCGAATGTGCAGTATAGTACGGAGTGCAGATGTGATACAGTGTGACATGTCGTCAGATAAGTTACGCGGGCTGAAGCGTAGGTGGGGAACGGAAGGGGGACGAATAAACAAGCAGGAGTTCAAGTGGGGGTCATCTGAAAGGTCAGATGTTTAGACTCTAGAAGGGCGGCCTGCAGCACTCTACACCACTGTCAGCTTCCGGCGGCACACACCAAACATGTATCAACACAAGACAAACTTGTTTATTATTATGGAACTGAACGTTCAGTCCATCTCAAGCACATGGGCTAATACGTTAACTAGGACTGCATTATTTAATTTTACTCGAGTACACTTGCAATATTACCTACGTGGGACATTGCAAGATATGCCTTTCGCAATACAGGTCATGTGACTGTCCAAACTTCATATACTACACATATACCATAGTTTGTCCGGCAATGGATGCATGCACACCATAGCCATTTATCACCTCTCCTAGGCCTTCACCTATCCCAGGCAAGCGAAAGAAGTCAAGACCAGCTCTGCGCCTCATCAGTAGAGATTTATCCCCACCCTCCAGGGCAAGATGGACTCCAAACATTCCTGAGCCTAGCCACACAGCGTTAACCGTCAGAACAGCTAACTAGAATCCTAGATACAGCGCCAGTTTTACCAGAGCTAGCACATTCTGCAGAGGTTTACCCGTTTACTAGTATTCAGATTAAACATTATAGTACTGACTGCACAACTCAAAGACATGTCCGTGTGAATATAAGATAGATAGTGTATAAGGTCAGTCAGATATTGATAGGTATATAGAGATATATAGTGTGAGGGGCAGGGGTAACTAAAGGGGGAGGGGAGGGAATAAAAAAGATAACCCATATGCTTAACTCTTGTAGGTAAACATCTCAGGGTCTAATATCTCGACTGTCGTCATTATCTGGATCGACCGTCCTCCTGGGGAACTATTCGTTTTACATAAGGAGTATGTGGGTGTACATGTATGCATAATCGTAATAGGTCCAGTAACCGTATGTGATGTAGGATGATCGAGGACCGGAAAATACTGTCAAGTAAGGTATCTACCGTGTCCATATTATGGTTATATCAGCTGTATATTAGGTGTCAATATTACTGGAGCCATTAGTGCGTGCAGATTTAAATGTAATAATAAACTATGTCTGTGTTTATGAAGGGAATGCAGAACGGGATAAGAGGAAATCCATACATCATATGTCCGACTTGGGTGTTACGGGCAATTTAGAGTGTATATTCCATGCGGAATGTTATCAAGTCGCATTCTTTGTATCCTCGATATATCATCCTTATCAAAGAGTCAATAAGCCATCAAAATAATAAATGTTAAAAATGTCATTCACTAATGGACAGTCAAATCACTATTACACATCTTACATCATCAGCTGATAATTGCAACTTTTTACAAGAATGTCTATATACTACAAGTGATTTTAATCTGGTAATTGGAGACTAATTACCACTTGGCAGATTGTATTGCGTGGACAACCGGCTAATTTCCTACCCTGACGATTGAAGACAATGACTTGGTCTTTGACTCCAATTCGCGCCAATTCCCACTGTTCAAACAAAGTCATCCTTTATGCGGCGGGTCATTGCCCCCAGCCGTCTAGGTGTGCAGACTGTCATAACACCCCACCCCCGGGCCCGCGGTCCCAATCACTCACTCACTGCACGTGTAGACGGAGATTAATTGAAAACCGCCGCGCGTCTACCTACCTCAGAAATTAATTGCGTGCTTATTGTCTTGTCTACGTTTGATTGACAGTGCCTTTTGAAACATGGTCAGACCGGATGCATGATTAACAATGATTAGATTTTCGCGCCAATAACGGTGCTGTCAGGGAAATGTTATGACAGTAGACAACCACGTGGTTTGACAAAGCGCTCAGCTGCCATCAGCTGTGCATAGCAGTACTGTTTGCGACGGTGATAAACCTTGAATGGGGAATTGATCGCTGAAGTAGGCAATCAGAGTTAGAGTCGACCAGGCTTTCAATCTTACATAAAACGAACGTTTTTCAGCTTCACTACAAATATAGCCGCTATGTGACGAGCTGGAGTAATACGATACCGGTGCAGTAGTTAAAACACGGATACTAGACAGTGCTAGATACATCGCCGAACAGCTCATGTTGCGGTTAGACGTAGTAGTAAGATCTGTTACATAGACTTCTCACTCTCTCAGTCTGGTTTCACGCCAATTCATTGCACATTTCTGCGGAGTAGGTTGCTTCTACTAAGTGTGAGTAAATGTTTGGTTGCGGGCTTATCGACCAACTCGGTCGCATGAGTAATACAGCACTCGTAAATACGTGTTACGGCGTAAAATATTGATCGCGAAAGCTTACAAAATACATGAGCTCATCAGTGAAAGTACGTAGTGTACTGTACCCATATATAGACACATACAGTGCGGGGGGAAAAAAAACAACTAAATATATTTCCAATACCACAGCTAAATACTAAGCACGACTTCGTCTCGAGTGTATTGGAAGAAGCTCTGGGATAATCACTAAACACTGAAGACTTTGGCAGACCACGTGCATTTTGGCGCAATCCCGAACAAAGCCCATGGCTGCACGCATTTCTCGTGCTGGAATAACAGTACATATAGCACCTGAACTAGATAGTCAATAAAACTGTTATATACGTGAATGAATAGCAGTAATCCTGATGTGTCAAATACATGTGCAAAACAAAGCAGCGTTTACTTATTTACACACGCCACTCGCAACAAAGGAAATGGCAATGTTTACAGTGGCAGCGTGTGTGATACATACCTTGCCTCCCTACTATTTCTGCTACATGCTCCGAACTGGGAACGGGAACACACTCAGTCATATTTGCACTTCTTTTCCTAGCATTAGCATCCTCGAAAGAGGAGGAAGAGGAGGATGAGTTGACTGTGGTGCTATTGGGGCTCGTGGAGTTAGCTTCCTCCTCACCACTGAGTCCCAGTAGAGACAGTTCGAAGGCGAGTTGCAGTGCTCGCTGGTCCTCAATGCCAGTACTGGCTGTCATCATGTCTGCATAGATATTGGCAGGCATCACACTTGCTGTTCGCCTACGAAGTACATCCAGAATTGTGAGTGAATGGGCTGGCGAGTGGTGCCCTATCTACCTTGGTTTCTTTGTTGCCAGCGCCGTACTGAAACGTGCGCGGCATACAAAGGTTTACCTTCTACAAGTACTCACAATGCACAAAGCAATATGGCTAGGGTGACGTCATTTTCCCAGCATACAGCGCGCGAGCTGGAAATTATAGCCCAGCTGGCATTGCTGATTGGTCGGCCTCTACGACGGGGCGGAGCTTACCTCTGACCTTCATTGACGATCACTGCTTTGAAAACATTGAGTGAGACACTTTTTGTCTAATGCTGGCGTGGTTTAGCGGCAAAGTCGACTGTTGCACAGAGCGATAGATTTTAGCAGCACTAGGCAATGTGATAAAACAGACTTGAAAACTATTTGGGTGGATATGAGCCCGATTTTCTTTGTGCGAGGCAGCTGTCAGTCGGAGCTATATTTGGAGATCTTTGTGGTGTTTGGGAGTTCACGCTTGATTGACTGGCGTTTGCCGCGCGCTGTTTTGTTTACTGTTGAAGCCCACGAGGTTCCCAAGAATAACGTGCTGCAGTGAGAACTCCGCTAGCGCGGGCTTTCCTTTGTACGTTGTCTTCTGTCCGTTACTAAACATCTCTGACACGTATTTGTTTACTGAATAATTATGTACATTAATTAGCGACGTTACCACATCTGCTAACAAATAAATAAATTAAATTTGACTGATATTTTCTCCACGGAATATACATTTTGCAAACAAGTAGACACTTTTCTTTTGTTTGCTTTATTTTTCATATTTTCTTTAAAATACACACACAAACAACAAAAACAAAACGCGGCTATGTTTGTTATAATTGCACCGAGGTGGGGTGTGTGGAAGGGATCTGTTAAGGTTTTAGAATACTAGTACTCCGTCGAATGGTATAACCAGTCAACAACATAATCGTACTATAATGTACGACTACTCGCCATATTAGGTAATAGTTTTAGATATTTTTGAAAACTATTAATAAACCCAATTTCGTATATTATCAGTCTCAATAAACTTCTGAGTATAAAATATTCAATTGTTACCAGCACTGCTATACTTTTTACATGTGTGACAATACAGCTAATACTATTTACGCACAGTGGGGGTATTCTTTATTTAAATCTATTGTTGTAAAAATGAAATTTCTATTAATAATGTGTTGAAGCCAGAGCAATATGTCAGCACTTTAATCTAGTGGCAAAAGCAGAATCGGTGGAGTGAAAGAATGACAAGGTATTTAGCAGACATCTCGGCTCCAAACAGCATTTGGATAAAATGTTTCGGTGTAAACCTTATCGATTCTGGCATTTTCGTCACTTTATGTGAATACAGAACTGTGAAGCATTTCAAGCTACATTTGTATACGTGAATGCCAATCGATGAGGTAAAAGAGAAGTTATAGAAGCACTTTGAAATTGTTTTCATTGGGATTGTCAAACTGCAGAACTGTTCATTTCCATACGATGTGGATGGAAGACGGCAGCCAGTGAAGCGAGGCTGGATTTGACTGAAACATGACGAGGAAGATAACGTGTTGTGGCGTAAGACACGATTACCATGGTTACGATATTTAATAAGTTCAGACACTGTGTCCGACATGGCTAATTTAATATTAATTTATTAATTAAACTCCACATGGATTATACACATTTAAGGAAGCAAGATGATACTTGCATAGGGGATAATGGTCGCTACCGAGATTATTACATATTCTGAAAGAACAATCATTCCCCGACAAGTTGCATTTGTTTTCGTAATTATTTTTAAATTGACTTAGAAATATACTTATTTCCTATACAAAAGCATGTACCCCTTTTCTAAAACACCACTATGACGAACGCCAGTCGTTGTGAAATCAACCAAGAACATTATAAGAGATTTCCATTCCCAAAACCGATGCATACAGAGAGAGAAGAAGAGAGAATAATGTTTATTAAAGTGTCTAGCACATGTTACATGACATTATACATTCAAAAGGTAGTACATCTTAAAGAACATGTGCCCAGCCTAGCTAGGCTTATTAGACACCTAGTGCCTATGTACATTTTAATAGTTGTTAAAAGTATACATATGTACATGTACATTGTAAAAGTTATTAAAATGTCGTCGTTTTTACATTTTAAATATTGTACCGTATTTACAAGAACTTGAAGAAGTGGTACCAGTGTACGACAATTCATTAAATATGTACGTTTTTGAGAACTATAAAGGCTCATAAAATCATTATTTAAGTCGACAGCTTTGTAGAATAACGTTTCACGTAGAGCAGAATAAATGTCACAGTCAATCAAAAAGTGTTTTTCATATTCTACATTATAGTTTGGCGTAGAGCAGAATTTGCATACAATGAAAATAAGAGACACATGTCTAT
The DNA here is from genome assembly GCA_032361785.1 of Lepetodrilus galriftensis. Taxonomy (NCBI): domain Eukaryota; kingdom Metazoa; phylum Mollusca; class Gastropoda; order Lepetellida; family Lepetodrilidae; genus Lepetodrilus; species Lepetodrilus galriftensis. Next base: position 8,160 of record JAUTBZ010148350.1, read on the forward strand.
AGATAAGTGACCTAGTTAGTATCTATATACACATATATGTGAAAAATACAGCAAATCAGCAATTAATTTAATTGATGAATTAACGATTATAAAGCATGAATTATTCGTGTATTGCGTGTACATGTACATATATTTTGCGGCATCAGAGTTACCTCCCCAAAGATACTATATAAAAGAGACGGTATACATGTACATATAATATATGTTACAGTCAGGCAATGTGTAAAATCAGGCAATGTGTAAAATGCCTTGAATTTTCAGTGCATTTGAATTCACAGTTTTAATGTTTTACATGCCTGAAATGAAAAACTGGCTGCATTTATTTGAAAGATTAACTGGCATTAATTTGATGAAAGAAAATTGAAATAACGCATACATTGTATATTCAATCAAACAATTTTGTTTTTAAAACATAGACAACTGTATGCAATTATGTGTGAATACCTATAAATAATCTTAATTTTCTTCATTAAACTAATGCCAGTCAATGAGCCAAATAAATGCAGTCAGATTTTCATTCCATGGCCAGGCGTTAAAGAAATTGACTCTGTGAATGAATATTCTCTGAAAATTTGAGTCATTTTACACATTGCCTGATTTTAATAATAATGACGATGATGCTGTGTTCATGAAGAAGAACAACAGTATTAGGTAATTAATAACGAGTTAGGAGGAATGACACGGTATATGCCATGAGTGAGGAAGCTTACGATATTCATATTAATTTCACTATATAAATATATTTGTAATTTCCTGTAGTAACAGGCTATTTATGATAGATAACTTTACGGAAATCAAAATAAATACAACGATATCATAAATGTAGCGCCGCGGCACATTATAAATACCAACATCAGTACATCTTATCAGCTTATGACTTGTGAAATACGCATACAACTGTTGTAGGTATCAGCAGAGGGTATTCGTAAATAATTAACACAATACAAAGTTATTTCTAGATTATTAAAACAAAGCAGGTAAATATAGATGTGTCAGAATGTGTTTACTATAATAGTAGCCTCGATTCTAAGCTTTGGACCCATGCACAGATGATTACTTTTTTCAGTTAAAAATATATATACATGTATTGCATTTGCAAGTCTTTGGTAACTTGCACATGGACGGGAAAGGTGTTTAATAACTTTCATCGACGAGTGTTGATATATATGATATTTCAACACACGAGGGTGAGATTCTATTTATCACCCAATGTCAATTTAAATCTTAAATTCAAGAAATATAGATCACTAAAGGCAACACATTACGTCGGCATGTCTATACTGAACAATGTAGGTCATCCAAGACAATTTACTTAGCCTAATTTGCATACGATTCATTACGCTTGAGTAAAGTAGATCCAAATTAATGAACAAAATAAAATAACGATGCAAATTTTAAATAAATATTTAATAATACACAAAGATGTATTACACCCATAACATATCACAGTCAATAACTAAACAAGTCGATAATCACTGATAATTAAACAAATAAACGTTCAGTAATTAGTCATTTAACTGCGCGGGCACGTAGCCAGTTTAATCCAGATCTGAATCACTGTCGATCACGGGACGTTTTCGCTTGCGGTTTCCGTACAAGTTGTTGACTGTAATGTTAAAAGTTCCGCCTGCAACATAGCTGGATGAAAACACGGATTGAAGGTGATCTTTCCGGCTGCTGCTGCAATACTGCGATGACATGGACAGTGATGGACACTGTGGCGGAACGGACTGTGGCGGAACGGAGCCAGGCCCAGGGACAGGAATCGTGTTGGCTCGCGCTGGTGCTGTGTCGTCCTCGGTATTACGCGAAATGGTGGAAACAGCTGATTTGGAAGAGGAGAGGATCTGTGAGATGTTCCTGTGCTGCTCAGTGTTTATTCGTGAATAGTTATTTATGCTTTGCACATTTTTGTGGCCGGATACTTGCATGATAACGGATGGTGGCACGTTGTTGTCATTTAACTTTTGCACGAGATGTTTACGTGCACTGTGATTAGTCAGTTTCTTGCTTGCTGACAAACCCGCTGCCGACGCCATCCTCTTCATTAGTGTTTCCAACTTGTGGATCCCAAATGTTTGCGACTTAAACCACACCTGGTTAGGCAAAGGATGTTTTACCGTTGTCGTGGAAATGTAGAAGGGAGTGCTGGAATCGTCGTACCCAGCTGGACGCAACGAAGCATACAGGCGGTACAACGAAACTGGACATCGTTCCGGAGCCAGAGGTGTTGACCACATCTTGGGAGCTACCTTTCTGGAATTGTTATCGAGCCCAGTCCTTGTTTTGGTAACTCTCTCAGTGAATTCCAGGAACTCTTGGCCATCGCTGTCTGTGCGTAATTCCACGTCACCCCACTTCATCTGTTTGTGCTCGTTGCACCCTCGTAATCCAAAGTGGACAGTGTTATTAAGCCAAAGAGTGTTCAAGATAGCTTCAGGTGTGGAATTGCCGAGCTGGCCTGCTTCCCAGAGCTGTTCGATCTCGGAATCGGTAATTTCGTCTGACCTGTGAGGTAAGTTTCCTTTACCTAGCGATTTCAGTTGCTTTTGTTTGGCAGCCATGACCTCTCTGAACTGAGTAAATTCTTGGCCCGAGTTGAGTGAACTTTCATACCTGTGTCGTCTCAGGTATCGTTCGACAGATGAACGTATACCTCTTAAACTGTTCGTTTCAAAATCCTCACCATTCACTTTCCGTACCGATAGGATAAACTTGCATAGAATAGCGTTAAGCTCCAGTGGGGGAATTTCGTGAATGTTCCGGTTTTCGTCCATTGTTTTGCAGTATTCTTTAACGAGGTTGATGTCGCGCAACGTTTTCCTAGCCGTATTTTTATTTTCTTGTTTCCTTATCATCATGTCTATGTCTTCATCGTTGATTTCATGGAATCTTGAACTTGTTTTTGTCCTTTCTTCTTGTAGTGGCCGAGCTTCCTGGTTCACCGGGTGCGTAGCAGACGACACTGTCGCCGTCGGCATTCCATTCTCACTGGCAGTCACCACAGACAGCCTGTCCTCGTGTATGGCAGCACAGTACTCGGTTTGATTGATTGTGACATTGTACATTCCATTTCGGAGATATTTACCAACAGTACCAAGTCCTTGTCCATCTATTTGTACTTGTTCTCCCTTGCTAAAAACTTTCAAGGGAGTAGCAGCCATGTTTGTTGACAAATTAAAGAGCTGATGGCAAGACTTGAAAATAGTTCCATTTTTATTGACCAATGAGTTTGCAAGCAAATAGGTCAAGCGATATCTACTGTAGGTCAAGCGATATCTACAGCAGTAGATATCGCTTGTTATTTGAAAGCGATATCTACTGCGAAAACACAGTATTGGGTGATAAATACCAATATGTCACTGGCGGTACATATCAGTTTGCTATGTCATGGCTTGAAAGAGCACGCGGGGGTAATACTATGCAATTAACGATGTGTTACCTTCATCGTTGCGAACATGACTTGACAGACGTTGAATGCATGTCGCCAGTTGTGGTAGGCGACGGCTCGGTAGTTCTTCCTCACTGTCAGCAACCATCGGTAGAGAGTCTGCCAATAAGTAGAGGGACAATCATAATAATGATAATAATAATGATAATAATAATGGTAATACTAATACTAATACTAATACTAATACTACGAATAATAATCATGAGCATAATAATGATGATAATATTACTGATGATAACAATACAAATGATGATGATGATGATAATAATAATAATAATAATAATAATAATTGATGATGATGATGATGATGACGACGACGACGACGACGACGACGACGACGACGACGACGACGACGACGACGACGACGACGACGACGACGACGACGA
>JAUTBZ010148361.1:0-11994 GCA_032361785.1 Lepetodrilus galriftensis
GGTGCGTTTAAAGATCATAGCCGATATAATGTTGTGACTCTCGACAGTTTTGTCAGTGATGGTCTTGACCTTGATCTTTTGTTGTTTGATGCCATTGTGTTTCATTATTCAATTGTCATTTCGCTGCCGCAATACCTTCCTGATCGGCTGCGTGCCAAGGTGGAAGCGTTTAAAGGACCTAAAGTCCTCTTTATCCAAGATGAGTTTCGTTGGGTTGATAGAACCGCCGCCGCTGCCAAAAAGATTGGTATTTCTGTTGTCTTTACTGTGGTCAATAAGGATGTCATCCGAAAAATTTACCGCGATCCCTATTTTGACACCGTGCGCTTTGAACAGACTTTGACAGGCTTTATTCCTGAAGAGCTGTTGGATATTGAGGTGCCTCCTTATGAGGAGCGGACAATTGATGTTGGCTACCGTGCCAGAAAGCTGCCAGCTTGGTGCGGTTCTTTTGCTGTGCAAAAATGGACAATTGGTGCCAAATTTTTAGAGGTTGCAGGTGCTTACGGCCTAAAATGTGATATTGCGATGTCTGAGGCCAGCCGTATTTATGGGGAGGACTGGATCAAATTTATGTGTAATTGCAAGGCAACGCTCGGCACAGAAAGCGGAGCTAGTTTTGTTGATTATACGGGTTTGGTGCATCAGGAAATTGATAAATATGAAGCTGCCCATCCAGAGGCCAGTTTTGAAGAGGTGCGTGACCTCTATCTTGAAGGCCGTGATAATGAGGTGGTGATTCATGTGATTTCTCCGCGCGTTTTTGAAGCGGCTGCCTTGCGGACTCTCATGATTATGTATCCAGGAACCTATTCGCGGGTTTTAAAGCCAGGCCGTCATTATGTGGAACTAAAACACGATCATAGCAATATGGATCAGGTTATTGCGACCTTGAAAGATGAGAAAAAGGTCAGTGAAATTCTTAAAAATGCTTATGATGAGGTGGCCTGTTCGCCGAAATGGACGCATAAAACCTTTATTGAAACTTTTGATGCCGTGATGGGAGAAGAGTTTGAGAAGGGTTTGTCTTATGTTGAACTGGAAAAACAAAATATTGATGCTATTATTTTGGAAAAGTTTAGTCAGGTCGAAAAAGAAAAACAGGCCAGGGCTGCGGCTGCGGCGCAGGCAGAAAAATTAGAGGCTTTTGCCAGACTGGAAAGTCTGAACTCTGCCAAGGCTCTAAAAGTGCATAAAAAGCAAAAAGTAATTCAATTATTTCAAAAGGTTAGAGTTAAAAGTTTCAACCTTATTGACCAAAAATTGCCCCCTGCCCTATCCAAGCCCTTGCTTGGTGCAGCCCGTAAAATATCAGTCAAAATAAAGCCGCTTCTTAAAAAGCTGTTACTGAAATCGTAACAGGTGATGACTGGCTATTGTTTTCGCTGTCCTTTAGGTGATATGGCTATCTGTATTTATGAAAAATGATACCAGTTGACAAAGGATCCCTTGCTTTCAAAGTGATGGTAATCCCAAGCAGGTAAAGCCTTGCGGCTGCACACCTCGTGTGTTGGCATAAGAGCCATGCCTTATGAGAATGAGTATAAGTGGGGCATTTATGTGCGGTATAGCAGGCATCGTTAGTTTATCGAATACACCTATTGATCGGCTTGAACATAAGCTTTCTGTTATGGGCAAACTTATTGCACATAGGGGGCCTGATGATGATGATATCTGGTGCTCTGACAAGAAGCATGTTGGGCTGGCGCATCGCCGCCTGAGTATTCTGGATCTTTCACCCAGCGGTGCCCAGCCAATGACAGGTCCTAATGATACTGTTATTGCCCATAATGGGGAAGTCTATAACTATCTGGAACTGAATGAGACCCTTAAGGATAAATGGTCTTTTAAGGGACATAGCGATACTGAAAGTGTTTTGGCAGCCTATAGTGCTTACGGTGAAGATTTTGTTGACCATTTGCGCGGTATGTTTGCCACCACTATTTTTGATGCGCGCAAAAACAGCTTTGTGGCGGTGCGTGATCGCTTTGGCATAAAACCCTTTTATTATGCCATCATCAAAGATGTGTTCTATTTTGCGTCAGAGGCCAAGGCCATTGTCCCCTTTTTAGAGAAAATTGAGACCGACCCAGAAGCTTTGGCGCAATATCTGACGTTTCAGTATGGCATTGATGATCTCACCTTGTTTAAGGGCATCAAACAGCTGAATCCTGGCCATATGCTGACCATTAAAAATGGCATGATTGCCATTCGGCGCTACTGGGATGTCAATTATGAAATTGACTGGGATCATTCCCCGAGTTATTTTTATCGCCATTTACGCGAATTGCTTGACGATTCTGTCAATGTCCATTTGCGCAGTGATGTCCCGATTGGGGGCTACATGTCTGGAGGGATTGATTCGAGTTTGATCTCTATTCTCTCTGCCAAATATAGCGATCAGAACCGCCAATGTTTTCATGGCAAATTTACCCAATTTCCAGGTTATGATGAAAGCTCTTATGCCAAGATAGCTGCTGAAGCGGCGGAGGCTGAGTTGTTTCAGATGGAAATGACAGCGGATGACTTTAAAGATAATATTGAAAAAATAATTTATCATCTGGATTTTCCAATCGCAGGGCCTGGGTCTTTCCCGCAATTTATGGTGTCACAACTGGCTGCTGAAAAGGTCAAAGTTGTGCTTGGCGGCCAAGGCGGAGATGAGCTGTTTGGCGGTTATGCGCGCTATTTGGTGGCGTATCTGGAGCAATGTATCAAGGCGTCGCTTGACGGCAATTATAGTAACGGCAATTATGTTGTCACCCTGGAATCCATTATTCCTAATATGGGGATGTTGCGCGAATATAAGCCAATGATGCGCCAGCTTTGGAGCAAAGGCCTGTTTGGTGAGCTGGATCAGCGTTATTTCCGCTTGATTGACCGCTCCGCAGACATGACAGATGAGGTTGACTGGTCGCAACTCGACAAGGAAGGCGTGTTTGAGCGTTTTCAGGCTATTTTTAATAATAGCGATAATGTCCGCAAGGAAGCTTATTTTGACAAGATGACCCATTTTGATTTTAAGTGTCTGCTGCCAGCTTTGCTTCATGTGGAAGACCGCATGAGTATGGCGCACGGCCTTGAATCGCGGGTTCCGTTGCTGGATCATGAGTTGGTTGAGTTTGCGGCCACTATTCCAGCCGATGTTAAGTTCGAATCTGGCAATATGAAGCATATGCTAAAGGTTGCCTTTAAGGACACTATTCCAGAAAAACTCATCAACCGCCGCGACAAGATGGGTTTTCCTGTGCCGCTTAAAGAGTGGTTCGCAGGAGATTTGAAAGATTTTGTCCAGGATGTTTTCTCAAGTAAACAAGCGCAGTCCCGGCCCTTTATGCGCAGTGAGCGGGTTTTGGAAAGTTTTGGCAAGGAAGCCCGTTTTTCCAGAAAGACTTGGGGGCTTTTAAGTTTGGAAATATGGCATCAGCAATTTCATGATAAGGCCGCAGAATGGAAGGCTAAAGCACAATGAGCGATAACACAGAGCAAGCGCAGCCTGAAAAGTCACAAGATGACATCAACACCAAAAATTCTGAATTTTGGGATACTCTTTGCGGGAGCCAATTGGCGACCCAGCTTGGCATTGAAGATGACAGTCCTGCCAGCTTGAAGAAATTTGATGATTGGTATTTTGAATTTTACCCTTATCTCTATACGCATATTCCTTTTGAGAAAATGAAGGATAAAAAGGTTCTGGAAATCGGGCTGGGCTATGGCACAGTATCAGAAGCGATTGCCAGAGCTGGCGCAGACTATCGCGGCCTAGATATTGCCAAAGGCCCTGTTGATATGGCCAATCACCGCGTGACCCAGAACAAACTCAAGGGCAAGGCTGTTCAGGGCAGCATTTTGGAGCCGCCTTTTGAAAAAGAGAGCTTTGATTTTGTGATTGCTGTTGGATGTCTGCACCATACAGGCAATCTGTCCGCAGCGATCAAATCAGTTCACGGCCTGCTTAAAAAAGGCGGTAAAGCGATGATTATGGTCTATAGCGCCAATTCCTATCGCCAGCTTCAAGAAGCGCCCTGGTCAACCCTTAAGCGCTGTTTTGCAACGCCGGGTGATGTTAATGCGATCAACAAGACGAATGGCAATGAAAAGTCGCGCGGCGATTATGATACGGATAATGATGGCGCAGCCGCGCCCCAGACCGAATTTGTGACTAAGAAAGAACTCGCTTTGATGTGCGCAGATTTTGAGCAGTGTGAAATCATTGCTGAAAATATTGGTGAGGATGGCGTGTTCCGTATAATGTCACGGGAAAAAGCTTTAAAATATGGAAAATTTGTCGGCCTTGATCTCTATTGCTCTGTTGTCAAATAATATTGGATGACCTCTTATACTAAATCTCATAAGGCGAGACTCTTATACCAAGCCGCTAGACCCCACCAGTTGGGAATTACCTTCACTAAGAAAGCAAGATCCCTTATGAGAACTGGTATTATGCCAAGCATTTCGTGTAATGGGTTACATAACCTGGGTAAAATATTATGACGCAGCAGCCAGACCAGCAAGGCAATATCAACGCTAAAAATTCTGAATTTTGGGATAGTTTGTGCGGCAGTACCCTTGCTGCCCGTCTTGGCATCACCGACGATAGCCCTGCCAGTTTGAAAAAATTTGATGACTGGTATATGGATTTTTATCCCTATCTCTATAGCCATATTCCTTTTGAGAAAATGAAAGACAAAAAGGTTCTGGAAATTGGCTTGGGCTATGGCACAATTTCGGAAATTATGGCGCGCGCTGGTGCTGATTATACTGGCCTGGATATTGCCAAGGGCCCTGTCGATATGGTCAATCACCGTCTTGCCCAAAATGGTTTAGAGGGCAAGGCTGTTCAGGGCAGCATTTTGGAGCCGCCTTTTGAAAAAGAGCGCTTTGATTATGTCGTTGCTATTGGCTGTCTCCATCATACAGGAAATTTGGCAGCAGCTATAGAGTCAGTGCGCAGCTTGTTAAAGCAAGGCGGTGAAGCGATGATTATGGTCTATAGCGCGAGCTCTTATCGCCAGTTTTTTTCTGCGCCTTTGGCGACTTGGCAGAGATTGCAGACAGCTCCGACGTCCCTAAAAGATATAGGTCAGACTGACGGTGTCAAAAAGGCGCGGGCTGCTTATGACACAGATCCTGATGGAGCCGCTGCGCCCCAGACTGAATTTGTGACCAAGGCAGAGCTTGCCCTGATGTGCCAACATTTTAAAAGTTGCAATATTACTGCGGAAAATATTGGTACGCGCGGTTTTGTGCCGCGCCGCGCCGTGCTTCCTCTTGGTAAATATTTGGGTCTTGATCTTTATTGCCATTTGGTGAAATAGTTCTGCCCTTTGTGATCTGGCATTAGCGCGTTGCGGGAGCAAGCCGCTTCGTTTTCCGCTGGCGGGTACTCTAAAATAACGACCATTATTTTAGGCAAAGAAGCCCCCTGCCCTCAAAAAATAAGACTCCCGCTCTATCGGGAGTCTTGTTGTATATTAAATTCATCTGCTAAGTTAAATATACTGATCTATAGAACCTATTAAGTTTATTAAACGGATGTGATTTATATGCAGCGTAACCTGAATATAGGATAAATTTTTTGTCATCCTGAACTTGATTCAGGATTCGTAATCCCAAAATTTTGTTTTTTCTAAAGCTCTTAATGGTGACGTGTTTTGACGGTCTCTTTAAAGAGAGAAATTAAAAGCAAAAAATCAATCATCCTCATCTTCATCATCTTCATGCATAAACTCTAAAGCATCAAGAGCCTTTTCAACAAGGTCTGCATAGTCAACATCATGATAAGCTGCAGCCATTTTAAAACGTCTTCGCTGCTTCTTTGTCATCTTTACATTAACTTGAACGGTTTTAACGATATCCTTTCTCGGGCGACCTCTGGGTCTTTTGAGACTTTCCATATCATTAGAGCTAACGGAAACCTGAACAGGAGGATAGTCTTTATTCATAATGATTTCCTCCCCAAATTATCAATATTTTCTTATTCCAAAACTTCATTCATTTTTTGAAAACGAATATATAGTAGTCTGAATTTCTGACAAATATTAGACCCCAAAAGATTAATTTTCCTGGTTTTTTCTGTCATAATAGAAAATATGATGGTTCTCAAGCTGAGTTTATGACGACGCCAGAGAATCAAAAATTCAATTTTCCTGAGACTTATCTAGCATATTTTGAAAAATATCTGAATATAAAACTAAAGATATAGTTATATATTGGAGTACTTTTAAACATGGATACTTTGAAAAGACAAGATCGTGCTATAGTATTAAGTTATAGATATATGCTTTTCTTGCTATTATTAAAATAATGTATAAGTAATAATAAGATTATTGTAGGTATAGGATAAAAGTATCCTAAAATTTGTAATATTTCTATATTTAGACATATTCAATTTAATTAATTGAAAGTATGTAATTACTAACGAGTTACTAACTTAACTTAAAATTAATTAATATTAAACAATAATCAACATTGTTTTACCAGATTAATTTTCTCAGTGATAAGCAAAAAATATTGTTTATAACTCACGCCCTCTGCATTCGATAAGCGCCATTGCTTTTCTTTTGCTGTCCTTCTATTTCCTTTTGTCTTTTTGGGGATCCTTTTGCCAAAGAGGAAGGCTATGGCCTTGATTTAATTGGGATAAGCTCTTTGGAGATTGCTCTTTGCGCTCTTTCTTTATCGTCATGGCCAGATGTGTTATGGCGGCTCATTTCTAAAATGATCATATTGATAAATATTTTTACCCCATTATCCCATTTTGTCATTGCAAGACGCAGATCTTGCAATCCATGCGGAAGGCGTTGTTTTTATAACAGGAGTTGGTTTGTGAGGGCGGCTTTACGGAGTGGGTTCCAAGATCTTGCGTCTTGGGATGACAAGTGGGAAGGGGACAGCCAGAAAGGGTGTGCGAGCGGAATAGAGGGCAGTAATAACTAGGAGGGGCAGGGTAATTCAATTCATGGTTTGCAACATCAAAACACTCCCTTTTGCGTCATTATCGGATTTATTCCGATAATCCATGTTGAAGGTTTTGAGCTTGATAAGGTGCTTGTTATCGCGCTTTGTCGTTCACAGTATGGATAGTTGGAATAAATCCAACTATGACAACAGAGGTTCATGTTAGGAGCAACGGCGACAAAAAGGGCAGCGGGGCAGGGGGTGCAGGCAAAAAAAGGGGCAGCCTGACTTGCAGACTGCCCCCTTTAAGAAGGATTATCAGAGCTGGCATTTATACGGCGTCACAAAAGCTGTGATCCTTATAAATGCCAAGCAATTTAGAATATAAAGTCTTCAGCGCCAAGATCGGCAGCAGTTAGTGGGCTAGAACCGCCATCAAGATAGATGAAGTTGGTGAAGCTTGCATCAGCCACATAGGTGAAGCCGCCCGTTACCTGGCCGATATTCAGGTCAGCAAAGCTCAGGCCTGACCCAGAAAGGTCGATCTTGTCAATGCCGTTTTCAAAGTCATAGACAACATCCACACCCCAATTGGCATCAAACACAAAGGTATCAGCACCGCCGCCAGTGGCATCAGCATCATCACCCCAGAGCCAGTCATTGCCAGACCCGCCATTAACGATGTCATCGCCTTGGCCGCCAAACAACAGATCGCTATCTGCGCCGCCGTTCAGGGTGTCATTACCATTTTCGCCAAACAGCCAATCCGTTCCGCCATTGCCATTGAGGGTGTCATTATCGTCACCACCATAAGCCACATCGGTTCCGCTGCCGCCATTAGCTGTATCTTCACCAGCATCGCCGTAAAGGTAGTTAAAGCCGCCGTCACCGTTCAGCGTATCATCGCCGTCACCGCCAACAAGAACGTCTAGTCCTGCGCCGCCGTTTAGCGTATCATCGCCGTCCTGGCCGTAAAGCCAGTCATCGCCGCTATCGCCGTTCAGCTCATCATCACCTTCACCGCCAGTAAGAATATCCTGGTTTGCACCGCCATTAATGACATCGTCGCCGCCACCGCCATTCAGATGATCGTCACCGCCAAGGCCGTTCAGCACATTGACACCGCTATTGCCAGAAAGGGTATCATCATGCTGACTGCCTGTCAGGTTTTCAATACCGACGAGGCTATCACCAGAAGCGTAACCGCCCTGTCCAGTAGCATTGCCGTCCTCATCCAACTCAATCTGGACACCAGCAGTTGATTCAAAGAATGTCGCCTCATCTTCACCAAGGCCGCCATTCAGCGTTTCAACAGGAAGGCTTGCAATCAGCACATCTTCTGTACCAACATTACCAGCGGTTACCGTTAGGGTGTCTGTTGTTTCAACAGGGATATTGCCTTCCGAAGAGGAGGCTACCACAGTCAAAGGACCATCAGGAAGGTTCTGCACTGCAAATAGCGGCAGTGTCACACTCCATGTATTGGCTGGTGTGATGGTTGTTAGATAGTCCAGGCCGTTAATCTTCACAGTCACAGGATTGCCAGTGCTAATGCCGCCAGCACTACCTGTAATGGTCAATGGTACGTCAACTTCAGTATCATCAAGCACATTATCTGTAGAGATTGGATCAATATCCAGAACTGGTGTTGTCAGATCGACAAACACATCGCCTGATGTTGTGGCTTCATTACCAGCCAAGTTGGAAACTGAAACTTCAGCGCTATAGTTGGCTTCAACTAATCCAGCCAGGTCAGAAGCAGGTACATCCACTTGCCAGCTATTATTTGCCACTGTAGCAAAATAGTCGAGATTGTTTAGAGTTACTGTGACGGTCTGGCCATCTTCAACACCTGCTGTGGTACCAAAGATTGGCAGGTCTGAAAGCACCTCAATCGCATTGAGGATAGCGTCATCAGAAATCGTCTCAACAAGCACGGTTGGGATATCAACACTGACCTCAATAGGCCGAGCACCTGTCGCTTCATTGCCAGAGGCATCTGTGACAGAGGCATTAACCGTATAGCTTCCTGTTACCAGGCCGCCAAAGTCAACATCCTGATAGCTAAAGCTGCCATCAGCTGCAACCGTTGCAGTTACTGTTGTGCCGTCAATCTCAAGCGCGACAGTTGCGCCTTCTTCAACGCCTGTTGTTGTGCCTTCAATCAAAAGACCTGTGCCAGCATCTGCACCGTTGGTATCAGCCAGCTCTGCTGCGGTGACAATATCATCACCCGCAACCAGTGAAATCTCAACAGTAGCCAGTGTATCTTTGACCACAGTTACCGCATCAAAAGCAGGGTTGCCAAGAACATCAATCGCCGCTGTGATCTCAACATCACCTTCAGGCAAAGCTGCAAGAGCAGCTGGCGGAATATCCACGCTCCATGTGCCTGAGCTTGGATCAAGCGCATTGGTCAGGGTGACCTGAGTGGGATATTCAACGCCGCCAACTGTTACAATGACAGTCTGGCCTGTTGCTACATCGTTGGAAATACCTGACACAGTGACAGGGCTTCCAGCTTCAACCGCATTGATAACATCATCCATTGCAATGCCGCTATTAATTTCAACCGCAGCAGATGTTGGATCAACAGTAAAGCTCCGTTGAGCCTGCTGGGCAGCGGTGCCGCTGGAATTGACCACATTTGCGGTCAAGACATAGTCACCAGCTGCAAGTGAATCGATCAAGGTTTCAACCGTATTTACTGTATCAAGATCATCGAAATCAGCTGGGCTGAGGGTCAGTGACCATGTGCCATCTGCTTGAACTGTCGCTTGGAGTGGCGGCAGGTCGTCAAGGGCACTGTTTGTTACAGGAGATAGACCAGTCGGGGCAAATCCTAGCGTCACAACCTGTGCTACATTTGGATTTTGATCTACTACATTAAAGGTTGTTCCTGAGAAAGTCAGGCTATTGTCAGCAACATCATAGCTGTCGAGAATGTCATCATTAGAAATGGCATCAATCATCACGGCTGGGCCGTCTGTGATCACAGTGACGCTAACGGGTGTTGCTGGAGTTGCAGGGTTGCCAGCGAGATCTTCACCTGTTGCTGTGATGATATGGGCATCATTGCCAGGATCAAGAATATCCAAAGCGCCAACATCAGCAGCAGGAATAGTGACAGTCCATGTGCCTGTATCAAGATCAATTGGCACGCTCAAAACGACAGGAGCATCATAGGTTTGACCATTAATGGTAACATGGACATTCTGTCCAGCTTCCAAGCCTGTAGATGTGCCAGTAATTTCCAAGGGTTGCAATACTTCAGCACTGTCAATCACGCCATCAACCGCAATCGGTGTATCAATGGTAATTTCTGCTGGCTCTGCGCCATCTATGTTAGCAATATTTGCATCCTGGTCAACCTCAAGGGTGGTTGAAACTGGAGCGGAAGTTGTGCCGCCTGGGTCGGTGACAACAGCTGTGACTATATAATGATCAATGCCAGTTGCATTCGCCCCCTGACTATCAGCGAATGAGTTTGCATTTGCATCAGCTGCCCAAATACCATTTTCAACAGTTGCAGGAAATTGTAGGAAAGGAAAACTAGCATTATCTGTAGTGACATATTCAATGGTAACAGTAACCGTAGAACCATCTGGAGCATTGGATGTGCCGCTGATCTGAAGGTCATCAGCTGATTCGGCCAGATTGAGGATATTGTCGCCTTCAATCGTGTCAATTGTCACAGTTGGCGGCGCGGTACTGACAGTAATGTTATAGCTGTCATCCGCAATTTCGCCTACTGCATTAACATGTGAGCTGGTTACGCTGGCATTAATGGTATTTGTCCCAGGTGTAAAATCTCCTGATGCATCGGCAGCTGCCATATCAGCGGCTGAGATGGTCACAGACCATGTAGGAAGCTGGCCAGCAACCAAAGGATCAATTGTTGTTTGCAGGGTCATGCCGCCAAAATTGACGGTGACTGTGTCACCAGCATTGACAAGATAGGCTTCGCCGTTAATGACTAGATCTTCGTTGAGTTCAATAGCGTTAAGGATACCGTCTTCAAGGCCTGAATCTGAGTTGTCATCAGTTTTTATAATGCTGAGTGCAGGGTCGTCAAGGTCAACACTGACAGGCTCATTGACTTCTATCGCAGGATTGCCAGCAGCATCAACGGCATTGGCCTGCACGGTGAAGGAGTTTGCTGTCAGAGGCAGACCCGCTGTTGTAAGAGCTCCAGGAGTAACTTGGTATGTCCAGTTGCCTTCTGGCACTGCGGGGCTTGTTGGCGTTGCTAGAATTGCTGGTTTTGTTGCAACAGTGTCACTTCCAATATTATTGCCATTTTCATCGTAGAAATTAAGTATAATATCACCAGGATAAACACCTTCTGACGTGCCCGTAATGTCAAAGCCGTTGGCTTCTTCAATGCCGTCTACGGTATCGTCAACGCCTGTAATGGCAGTGCTGACACCAACTACTGGGGCGAGAGTGTCCTTGATAACATTTTGGCTCTGATTTGCGCCGCTGGTATGGCTGGCTGTGACAGGATAATCACCGTCCGCGCCTGTTGGGGCAGGGACATCATCATCAACTTGCCACACTCCGCCTGGCTGGACTTCAGCATCATAAGATTGGCCATCAAAAGTGACTGTGATGAACTGGCCTGCTGCAATATTAACGGCTGTGCCTGACAATGTGATGTCATCATCATCATTGAGAGGGTCAGCATCATTATTATTGGCATCAAAAATAACATAGTCAGCAATATTGAGGAAATTGTCAGCAGAGACATCATCAATTGTGATATGCGGTGCGGTTGGATCTAGCACCGTGAATGGGATTGGGTCTACGCTATTGCTGTTGCCCGCCCCATCTGTAATTTCAGCTGAAATGGTATATTGGCCATCTGTCAAAGCAGGGATATTGGCTGTCCATACTCCGCCGACAATATCGGCAGGAAGTACAGCATGAGTAAAGGTTGCGCCAACCACAGGGTCTATGGTCAGAACAATAGAAGCCACACCTGAAGTAGCTTCAACATATCCGCCGTTAAATTCAACGCCGTTTGCATCCGCATTTTCAGCTGGGTCAACGATAAAGTCATCGCCTTCGCCGCCCAAAATAGTGACTTCTGGG
>JAUTBZ010148372.1:0-11994 GCA_032361785.1 Lepetodrilus galriftensis
ACACGCATCAGTACAAGAATATAATGCCAGTGTATATCCAACATTTTGTACATAGAAACAGTTTAAATTACATATAGGAGAAGATAATTAAGTACATATTGAAACATATGTAAAATAAATAAATACAATAAAATAAAGGTAAATATTTGTGTCTATGATCCGTTTGTCCGGGGACACGATCTCGAGTCGCCGCGAAAGAAAATGAAACAAGGGAGGTAATCGTTGCTAAAACCGGAAGTGTAGCATGGTCACTTTCGAAGACCGAAGAGGTGATTTTCTACGTGAACTCGGGTGGGATAACATGACTGTCTGAGTAGTTGTTTACTGCCGACAGATGATTGTGTTCTAATACTGTGGAGACTAGCCACCCCTCTCCAAACAACACACAAATCATGAATAACTGTCTACTAAATCTGTGTACCAACGATGTTTTGTTGCAAGGTATTCTGAGGTCGCTATGGCCGCTCCCGTCGTCTGCTAGTGCTACAGCGAGTTGTTGTAATATAAATAGTGACCAGCTGATGATCAGTTGATTGACATATAAAACTGGACACTAAAAGTAATAGGGGTTGTGTTTCTTGGA
This sequence comes from Lepetodrilus galriftensis, assembly GCA_032361785.1. Taxonomy (NCBI): domain Eukaryota; kingdom Metazoa; phylum Mollusca; class Gastropoda; order Lepetellida; family Lepetodrilidae; genus Lepetodrilus; species Lepetodrilus galriftensis. The sequence goes on from JAUTBZ010148372.1 coordinate 584, forward strand.
TACTAATGAACATGTCAACATTGCTGACAGCCTAACAAGTTTCGAAACCAGAATCCTTATTTTCATATTATTGTTCAGTTTTCGTTATACTAACCAGTTCATGGTATTATTTTAATTTTTTTTTTTTAGTTTGACAAACTTCAGACTTCGATTCCATAGATATATTATGTTAATGTAGTATATATATTTATCTACTTTCAATCACATATGCTAATTTATTAAGTAATTTCCCAGTAAATGTTTATATTAAGTCGAAAATCCAAATTCTTGTAACTCTCATAGCTACCCTAGTACCAGTAAGTCCCGTACACAATCGTTGTCCATCAAGTCTAAACACTTTCTTTAACCATATCAATAGTTAAATTACAATTAACCTAGAATTAGTTAATATGTCTGGAAAACACGGGGCTGCGGAATTTGTTCTTGGCGGGATTGCTACGTCCGGGGCAGGTCTTTTCACGAACCCTCTGGAAGTTGTGAAGACTCGGATGCAACTTCAAGGAGAACTAAAGGCCAAGGGTCACTACGCTGTGCATTACCGAAATGCAGCGCATGCCTTTTACACCATTGCCAAAAACGATGGAATCGTTTCGCTCCAAAGTGGCCTTGTTCCTGCGTTGTGGTACCAGTTTTTCATGAACGGTGTCCGACTCGGAACGTACCAGATGATCGTCAACATGGGATTGACGGAGGATAAGAACGGCCAGCCTGACTTCCTGAAGAGCGTCATGGGCGGCGCTCTCGCCGGGTGTATTGGTGCTGCTATCGGAAGTCCATTTTACATGGTAATCTATGAACAATAATTCTGAGTTCTCTTGGGTTGAACAAATTGGCTAAGGCGATCACACACTTCAGTTTGGGTAGTAGATTGACCATAATATCAAGGGTACACTGTAAATAATAATAATAATCATAATAATAATAATAATAAATGTTTATATAAACTTTATATAGGGACAGTAAGTCTCGTCGAGATAATATTTCTGGTGACAGGAAGAATTTCGACAGTTGCTATGAATGATGTCTGAATCGTGACGTTTTCATGTGAGGTCACAATGGGATATCGTCAATGTGTAGCGCATTTACTATTTAGGTAACCGTGTTTCACCAATTTATATATATGTCACCAGATATTGAATGCATCTCGAAAGCACGCTGTAATAATAATAATATTAAAATATAATAATAATAATAATAATAATGGATATTTATCGTGCTCCAGATTCCTCCCCTTTTTTAAACAAATGCTCATTTTCGCTACATGCATTACCGAAATGCGGTGAATGCCTTCTACACCATTGCCAGATATGATCAACGTGCTACATTATAAAAGAGGGCCAGTTTGGCAAGAGTATTTAATCTAATCCTAATCCAGCTTCTTATAATCAATAAGATTATTCAAAGGTCTTAGTTTAATCTTCCACTCGGACTGGGAGTTGGTAACACAGATCATGAAAGTCTACCGAGTAAATGTATTAAATGTATTTAAATTGTTCTTGAATATGAATCGCATATTTATAATATGACACAAATTCACACAATCAAATTATAAATAGAAATATATGCAATATATAGTAGGCATGCACTAGCTTGACAAATGTATTCATATACATGTACCGTATGTCATCACTTTTGAAATTGCATAAACATATTATTTTAGTTCTTTATTATTGTAACAGGGATTGGGAAATGCTAGTTAAAAGTTCATTTTATGATACCAATCTAATGATAATGTAACGGGCCGCTTCACCAGCAAATTTGTTAATTGTTAAAATTTCAATGGGTCCTAATGTCAGGATAACATCAGTATTTTTTTATTTTAGGATGTCACAGTGAGATCAACAGAGTATAAAATACCCATTAAATTACATGTACTCAGTGGCTGGCTGTCATCTACATAATATGCAATTTGCCAAATAGAGCATGTCATCCACTGTTACACAACTTGCCCTGCGATACATCATACTTAGTTACGTTAGTACATGTAAGTAGGTTTACACACCACTGCCACTAACAGCAAGGAAGCTATTTAATTTGTTATTAACTTTCAAATTTCTCAGCATGGTTGCTTACAAAATTAATACGTTTTTGATTATGAGATATTGTATGTTAAAGGCATAATATCACAGATATACAGTTCTTAGCTATAACTGAATTTTGTACATTCACTTGACATACATAAAATCATGTTTGTACTTCCAAAAAGCTTTCCACCGCTGTGTGGTTGACAAATCTCCACTGCAAAGACAAGGTAAATAGCGGAACGTTCCCTTTTTTGTATATAAAATATGAAGTACGTAAGTAAATAACAATTTTTTAGTGAACAAATCATGTGTAATTAGACTATTAGTCTCAGATCGAAATTCGTTTGTCCAGTATATAGGTAAACCATCCGTGATATTATGCCTTTAATATGGTTTCGTAGTAGATATGAGAGATTCGAGAAACGAGACCCTGGTTTTATCAGATCAAGAAGCCATGTTCGGAACAGATATCCATTCAAAGAACAGTTATTACTCTATAATAATAATAATAATAATAATAATAATGAGAAGAAGAATATAAACTGAAGGATACATTTAGTTTGAGGTTTATCTGGGACACCGAATAGAGTTATCTCTCTTAGTCAGGAAACCAGAGGAAATGTGAGATTGGACGTATTGTATAAGAGTTATACCAGGAAGTAAACTGCAATGGAATTTTAACTATCCTACAGCGGACGTACAGTAGCGATTATGTGTATGCTAAGAGCATGTAGTTTGCATTTTTAACTCCAATTTCCATCCAAGCGACCAGATTGTGATAGTATGCCTTTAACATGCATTTTATAATAAGCTGGAGGAAAACTCCAGTATGTGTTCAAATTATAGACTATTAGCCATGATTTACGTAATTTACGGTTTTCCGATATCCCGGTTTGTGACTTTCAGTGTGTTGTCTATTATAGAGTTAATGCGTGTTGCTATTATAGAGTTAATGCGTGTTGCTATTATAGAGTTAATGCGTGTTGCTGCGTGTTGCTATTATAGAGTTAATGCGTGTTGCTATTATAGAGTTAATGCGTGTTGATATTATAGAGTTAATGCGTGTTGCTATTAATTGATTTAGTGCGTGTTGCTATTATAGAGTTAATGCGTGTTGCTATTAATTGATTTAGTGCGGAGTGCACGTACTGTCAGGTAATCGTAGGAACAGTCATCGGAGTCCTCAAGGTCAAAATAGATGAACTTCAAGGACACGCGCCTCCCTTCGGGTACGATGATAAGCCACGTGCAGTTCATTTCGTTGCCATAGTTACCAGGATAACCTTCAGAGGTCAGTGTTCCCGTTGAGGCGCGGATGGTTTGTCTACATACTAGAAAGAACAAAACACCATCACGAAACCATTTACAGAAGACGATGCTAAAGTGCCAGAATCATATTTGCATAGGTCAAAGGTCACTGTGATTTGTATATATTCAGATACAGCTATTGTATTTGACAAATATATTTTTTCCCAAAAACTTTGTGTACAAATCCAATATATGATTTTATTATTTTAATAATGCTGTACGCCCTGCCAATAGTGAGCACACTTACACTAGTTCGCTCCAAATGTCTTATTACCCAAATGTCTTATGCCACATCATGCACATGTCTCACTAGTTCCATCCAAATGTTCCGATAATAAACAAGGCACCAGCTCAGTTGCACATGTCATGTCTTATTTCCATCAGGGATATTAAAGTTATATCAGCATCATAATCACCATCAGCAGCAGCGTCAGAATCGTCTCCAGCATGACCAGCGGCAGCGGTAGTGGCACCACCATCATCATCATCATCATATTATAATTATTAGTATTCTTATTGGTATAATAATAATTATAATAATAATAATTATTATTATTATTAATTATTATTAATTATTAATCTACTATAAATATATATTTCTACTACTAATATAATAATAATTTATAAAAATAATAATAATAATAATAATTATTATTATTATGTTTATTATTTATTAATTTACTATATGCTATGTTATTATTATTATTATTATTATTAATTATTATTATTATTGTTGTTATTTTTATTATTATTATTATTATTGTAATATAAGTAATAAGTAACAAATAAGAACACTCACCATCTACCTGATTGTAGTGCGCAACGAATCCAAGCCCACTAACAGAGTTATCACTGGTCATCTCAATATGCATCTGATTGGACAAGGAAATGTATGACCCAAGGCCCTTTCCATCACAGAGCCTCGTTATGAATCGGGAGTTCGTATCTGGACCGTCGTACAACTACAATTGAATGAAACATAGACATATTATCTTATAATCTATGAATGAAATAAAATGTATTTATTTTAATGTTTAATTGTCAGAGTCATACATTATTATATATGTTATTTATATTTTAGGTGGTGATTTAGCACAGAAAAACAATATTGAACCTTACAAACATATTATTAGATTTATTTTCGCTGCTTGATATTCTATTGCGTTGATAGGATGCTCTCTATATGTAGAGTGGCAATGCAGATACCATCCCGGGCCTGTAAGTACCAGCCGGTGCTCTCGTTTGCTGCAACATTCAGCGCTACGGATGTTGCGGGTTTCCTCCTGTCCCAAACTGACAAATTGTTAGTAAAAGAATCTAGAAAGCTACTCTAAACTCCAATTTAAAGGCATAATATCACGGTTGACTGACCTATATAATGGACACACGAATTTTGATCTGAGACTAATTACGCATGGTTTGTTCACCTAAAAGTATTTATATACTCATGTACTTATCCCCAGCACTCGGTAGTTATAAAACAAATGATATTTTATGTTAAATAAGGGAACGTTCCACTATTTATCTTGTCTTTGATGCAAGTTACGCCCTCTTTGAATGATACTCAAAGATCAGTCTATCGGGTAGGGGGTTGCATTGGAGATTTGTCAACCACACAGCGGTGGAAAGCTTTTTGGAAGTACAAATATGATTGTATGCATGTCAAGTGAATGCACTTTGCAGTTATAGCTAAGAACAATTCCCAAACAACCATAAATATATGTGATATTATGCCTTTAAAAAACAAATTAAAATAAAACTTAAAAACTCACGGCAACATAGTCGAATTCGCACGTACTGGACTCCTCCATGTCCATCTTGGTGAAAGTCAGGTTCACAGTTGTCTCCTCCTGAACGACGATCGTCCAATGGCATCTGGTGTTGTCTGGGTAGTTACGTGGGAAGCCCGGTGACGCCAGATGCCCAGACGAAGACGTCAGTCTACCTCCGCAAGCTGCAGGGTCAACCATCCCGGTACCCAGGGGTTACGATCCACTTCTATACTCTACGCTACTCTGTAGAGTAGCATAGTGGATCGTAACCACTGGGAACCAGGACGCAGGGTCAACCAGTATTTTAATTTAATTGTAACAATTATCAATATAAGTATTATTATCAATAAATTCTTTCTCATGATATGGTGTCTTCATACAATAAATTATCCCAAACGAAATACGAAAATGCCAACAAATAAAAGTGCTGGTCACGTTACGTCTGTACACACCTTAACTCAAAATTATTCAAATATTTGAAACAATTTACATCATTTTGAGCATTGGTTCGTAGATTTATGTTATAAATAGTATTAACAATACATCACTGTTTCCAAAGTTATACCAAGGTGTCGACAATTAAAATGCGAAACAGCTTTATTTAAAATTATTCTACTGTCAAAGTAATATAGGCTCGTGAACTCTAAATCGTATTCTGATTAATAAATTGAATTATTTTGATTATTAATATTTGTGATCATCTTCATGCACGGACCTACCATAACCAGAAGTATAATTAGCCATGAACCCTGCCCCACTCTTCGAGGAATCTGTACGCATGCGCACAAACAAATGTCTTCCTGTTGAGGAGTATTTATCCGGAAGCGGAAGTCCAATTCCACAGTGTTTAACAATCTTAGGTGATGAGTCGTTTTCCCCGTCATAGAGCTGTCCTCGTCACATCGCGATTGAAAAAAACCCAATCAACATGTAATTTCTCTTGTTCTCAGGCGATAGGATAATGCATACAGCTAAGATAGAAATAATTCTCATGGGGGAAATAAATTTCTTATACCCTTCCATGTGTAGTAAGCACCCTTTTAAAATGCCAATCTTCTTCCACGATTTTTACCTGTTATACCCCGCCACGTACATGAAACGCATACAAATACTCAGTTTACTAGTATATGATTATACATTCCGTGTGTGGATATAAACTCACTTATACCCCGCCACATACATGGCACCCATATAAACACTCCAGGCACTGGTATAATATTGTTGTTGTGCATTCCATGTGTAGATAGCAAATCGCCATCCGACGTATAACTCACCTGGACGTAATCATACGCGCAGTCTTTCGAGTCTTCGAGGTCAAAGTAAGTGAAGGTAAACGTGACTTGTCTCCCCTGTGGAACGGTTAGCCGCCACGTGCAGTCCATATTTCCGGCGTAGTCCGCGGGATGGCCAAGAGAAGATATAGTTCCGGATTCGTGTCGCAAATAATGACGACAGACTTAAATAAGAAGTACCGTATATAGGGACTAATAGTATATTAATATCTTGATTATAATATATTGTTTATGACTAGGCCTAGCGATAACAGAACTTCACCATGTATTGGCCATTACACCATCGCTAAATTTGGAGATAAGCTAGGCTACCTTATAGCGTTACGCCGTTTTAAACACGAATGCCTAGAGGCGCCCATTTTTTTCAAAAAGCTGTATAACCTATAGACATTTATGTCGTGTATAGTGTTACACGTGTTTCGAACAAGCAGATTGTGTCATTTCAATTATCCAATCGTTTTTATGCACCTATACATGTACATACTAGTATCTACAATCACAATTCACGGAATAATAATTATCGATTTCCACTATTAAAACGATTTCAACTTTTTCTTAAAACCCTCTTACATTCGCACGTTGGGAGGTCGTTGCTGAACTTTTCTACCCCAACACAAGCGGAGTTTGCCGATCCTTTCAGCGTGTAGCCCGCGTCGCAGGTGAAGTCGCACGTCTCCCCTCCCTGGAGGTTGTTCCCTTGACAACTGGAGTGGAGGTGTGGTGTCAGTCGACTCAAGTGGCACTGTATTTCTGGGGAGTAATCATTATGGCATATGTGTATACTCCTCAGGGTGTTGAGAAGGAAAATAAGGGCTCAGTAATCCCACAGTCGCAGTTCTGTAGCTAGAAGATGCCCCGTTTACTATTTTGCTAGACTAGTATGGGCACCCTCTAGCTACAAAGGAAGGCAGTAATAGGCATCAACAAAAGTACGCGTCAAATCACAATGCGCTGGGTTAATCAATACGTGTGGCATACATACACGGGGCAGAACGAAACCCAGTTAGGAATAGATTAACTAACCATTATACTTCATCTCCATGCTTAGTATACTTTTATGAAATTCGTTACCGATCCTAGCTCAGCAGCCAACGCGATCTTGCCAACATTTGTATAGCATTCTAAAAATAGCTGGTCAGCTGACATGGGTTGATTAAGTTAAGAACTTCTTAGACAGAACAGGGCCCCTATTCTCGAGACTTCTTCAGATCTTCTTAGCTCAAGGACGTCAATAGCTCATGCTATAGGTATCCTTAAGATAAAGTTAAGAACGTTCTTAGGCTAAGAATATCGTAAGAACGTTTCGAGAATAGGGCCCCTGATCTATATACAATTGACATAAGCAGATAACTAGTTCTAAGAAGTTCGTAAGTAGGCCTATTAAGAACTTGCCTAACTGTTTTTCTGCTTATGTCAATTTGATATAGATATTTTCTGACTAAGAAGTTCTACGAAGAAGTGTAGTCATCTGAATGTCTTTACGGTGTCTACTCTTCGTTTTAAATTGGAATGTCTGCCTCTCCTAATTCGTGTCGTATGTAACTTACTCATCACTTTCACAGTGAATATACAAGTGTCACTGTGACCTTCTTGGCCGTCAAGGTCACGTGTTTCAAATACGACATTATGAAGCCCCACGTTAAATAGAGTTCCACTTCTCGGTCCGGAAATCTGATCAACCGATGCGTTTCCGCCCTTCACGTCGATAGCACGGATTTCAGGCCACGTGACGATCGTGTTGTTGCGACCGATGTCAGCGACGTGAATACTAAACCCGGGACAGTTGGTTATTAGTGGCGCTTTGAGATCTGGAAATAAAACAATGCGATACTTGCAAATATACGAAACCTGAATCTTGTGGTATATAATGGATTTCGACAATTGTTATCGTGAAGATGTTCAGTCGCAAATAATATACTAATACTACTACTTATGTTGTACCGTAGACTACAATATTCATCGATAACCGTAGCTAATTCACTCTCAGGAATTATTTCTGGAGTTTTATAGATTTTTTTAAAAATTAAAAATATGTCTGAGACTGACCCCTGGCGGTGATGTTAAACGAACACGTGGCATTGGCACCATTTGTATCGGACACTTTGTATTTCACCGTGTTTATCCCCGAGAACCTGGAACCAGACGTCTTTCCCTGGACTTGCTTCACGTTTACACTGTGCGGAATAACAAACGTCACATTACTCGTCATTAGTTATAAAATACAATGGTAACTGAATAGTTCTTAGTTTCTCTCGTTATAAATGTGGGGCGTCGTCCATACAAGCCTTCGGCATGGTGAGGGTTAACTTAATTACATATTTGTAGTGTAAACTAAATTTATTTTGAAAATACTATCACGTATGACGTATCTCACCGTTTTTTTATTCCGCCGATAGCCAGGGTATCCTCGACGTCGTAATACCTCGGGTCGATCCAACGGACAATGGTATAGTCCAGATTGGAAGTAAGGGAGACAACTCGATTTGGTGGACATTTTATTACGGGTGGAAAGTTCGCCAAATGCGTGGAACCTGAAATCATGGTAGTTTATTTGAATATCGAATACGGAATTTAGCAGAAACAGAGTTCAGAGTTGATATTCTTCAATGGTGGTAAAAGAGTACATATAAATATTACATACATAGTATATGCATTAATTACTAGTATAATTCAAGTGGTAAAAGCTGACATAACGGCACTCGTGACAATATAGCCTCCCGCTTCACTTGAGAACATAAAACATGATATTTGGGAAACACAGTTAAGTATCCTCTATTTATTCGGGTTTTACCGGAAATTTAAACTGCACTGGAATTTTACCTATCCTACAGCAGTGATAAGATATTTGATGTACAAAAGCAATTATATGTATGCTTAAAGAAAGTGCATGTACTTTGTATTTTTAACTCCAATGTATATTTTTTTAACTCCAATTACCGGTAGGTCCAAAATGACAACTTAATCTATGATTGTATGCCTTCACTGTATCACCTGGGATTGTATTCTCGAAACTTCTTAGTGAGAAAAAATCTCTTCAGAATTAACATGAACAGAAAACCAATTTGGCGTATTTTTAGTATCGGTACTTTAACTTCTTAGGACTTGCGAAGTTTCTAGAATATGGGCCCAGAATATTTGCTGTCTATATGTATCTTGTCAAATAATTTACATATCTAAAACCAAGGTCAACTCGATCACTGTGAAAAAGACTACTAGTAACTCAATTTAATTGACAAATGTTGATGAATCAAACTAATGGCTGAATGATACTGAATGGGTTTATATTTATTATTTATGTACAATACCGGTAATAGCGATCAATGTTTTCCGAGGACAAACCTGCAAGTTGGTGCCTCAATGTAATTGCTTTAATTAAGTGTCTGTAACAATGTAAGTGGAAACATACATGTTATTTTCCAGCATTAATTCAACAATGTATTTATCTAAATGTATACATTTTCTGAATAAATTGTCTTCCGAGAAGAGATCATGATAAAATGAATCTTGTTTTCTGTTAGATTTATAGCTACTGTCAAATGTATGTATATTAGTTGTAGTACAATGGAATTAAATCTGAGACAATGGTTATTCACATACAATAATTCTGAAAAATATTTGTTCATCATTGTCCTACCAACATAAACATGATAAATAGATTAATATTCAACACAGTATACATTATTTTTGGAGTTATATGTTAATATGTGGAATTTACAAAAGCATACCATAACCATGTGCAGTTTTCACCTCTGATTACTAATACCAAAAATGTCCCAAGTTCAAATGATGATATCTGCTAAACTAGCAGTTCAAATGTAACACGATCTATTGAGACCTTGCATGTGACGTCAATCAACACGGGTGGCAAGACAATGGGATTTTCCACCGTTGCTCACGTCATCACATTGTTTTCTGCCACCCAAACCGTTTTTTTCCACCGGACGATTGTTCCGTGCAAGGCCTCAATAGTCTGCTTTCGTTGTTGACACTAAAAACGACACATCACGTGACACAGCCGGTATCGAGCTGATTCGGACCGTGGCTCATTCGGACCTTGGCTGATTCGGACCGTGGCTCATTCGGACCTTGGCTGATTCGGACCGTGGCTCATTCGGACCTCAGTCGAAAGCTGATTCAGACCTTTTGCCTAGGCTGATTCGGACCTCAGTCGAAAGCTCATTCGGACCTTTTTCCAGGCTCATTCGGACCTGTTTCCAGGCTCATTCGGACTGATTTCGGACAAATTTTCAAGACTGATTTCTAGGCTGCTTCGGACCTAATTCCAGGCTCATTCGGACCGATTAAAACTTAGTGTGACTTTTGTACAATATATCATTCTTTATTCACAAAATCAAATGCTCAATAACTATTATAATATTAGACACCTGTATTGCCACATCCACGGTGTTGCCATCCTCCGCAGTAATCGCAGTTGATGGCCTGATGGCGGGGTGTTACTGCCTTTTAGCATAACAGACATGGGAGTGTGTTGAGCGTGTCTGAACTCATTTTGCAAATGATACCGCTATTTCTAATGTCTGTATTTATATGTATTTCATAGGGCAAAGAAACATACTCCCGACTAATTGACATTGAGTCAATATAATCAGGATTCCGAACACAATAACTTATATAACAACCTGTGCACAAACCAATTAAAACGCACCAGCAACTAAAAACAACAGCAACAAATTAATCAGCTCAATCAATCATATACGCAGGCCAGTACGAACTTAAAATGCACAGACAACAACTTAAAATAACAGCATTGTATTATTCAGGTCAACCATCAATTGTATCATTATGTTAATCTTGCGAAAATATGTTAAGTTATCAAAGGTTTGTATATGCACACAAACTAATTAAGAGAATATAGCACCGAGCTATACAGAACCATTTCAATATGTATGTATGTATATATATATATATATATGTGTGTGTGTGTGTTTACATTGGCAAATATATATACTTGACGTTTGTGTAAATCGGTCCGAATGAGCCTGGAAAAAGGTCTG
>JAUTBZ010148383.1:0-11994 GCA_032361785.1 Lepetodrilus galriftensis
GAGGGACCAGTCTGCCGAAATCAGCTGTGCTGGAAGGCGACTGTCAAAGCATTTAAACACACACACACACACACACTGGTGACGTGCATGGTATTGCATGGTATATTGCGACTAGTACAGCTAAACTGATTAGCTATTGACTACCTGTGTTACTTACACATATTTAGACAGCATTGAAAAGACTAATGGAGGCGGAAAGAATGACCTGTTATCACATCAACATCAGTAGTTTATAGTCGGACCTTACCCTCCTGATAAATAGTACAATATTCAGTATTGGAGTAATACTAGTATTAGTATATGTAATGTGTTATACATATATGTAAGACTCGTGAGCTTTTATCCAATCCCATTACATTTTGGTCAATATGTATGTTTAAACGCAAGACTAGTCTATATCTCAATCTTTTCTACCACATTGTTCTGGAAGATATTCATGGGCATTTATTGATTCAAATTATGATCTCCAGGTATATGCATGCGCCCGTGGACGTTCAGAATATAATGCACATGAAATGAAAGGGTACAGCAGGGGTTGAATGCGTATTGTGGTTGATGTTTGGACTGTAACAATGAACGCTGAATATAATGGATACTCTGATTTCGTGCATATATGGCTGCTTTAGAAGATCACGATTACAGAAGGCAATTATATAGGCTACTTTGATGCGAGAAGAATTCGATAACAATTGTAGCAAAGCAACACCATATGTATAATTGCTATCCTAAAGGAGCCGTTATACAAGCAGTATTCTGCTTCATAGGATTATGAGGACTATTCCGATTCACTGCCTTCACTTTCCCTCCAATGTGTTCAGTCAGCGTGACCTTGTGCTTGTATGGTCACCTGTATGGTCACCTGTATGGTCAACTGTATGGTCACCTGTATGGTCACCTGTATGGTCACCTGTATGGTCACCTGTATGGTCACCTGCGACGTTCCAGTCGATGTTGTTGATTTATTCTTCATTACACTTTTATATTTGTCGTCTATACCATCGTGCTCCCTTTAAATTTCTCATAGAATATTTGAAGAGACCTTAGGTAGGGACTTGGTAGGGACCGTTTATTGTTTTTAAGGACTCAACCCCTTCATTGTTCGCCGCTATTTCACGTTCTTGTAAATAGGACTTTCGCAGAAGTTGGACTAAGCGAATTTGCCGTTACAAACAATCATAACGGGCTAGGATTTATTTATTATAACTGCACAAGTGAAAATAAAAATTGGCGGTGCTTGCATGTGATTTGATGTTTATAATACAATTATATTGGTCCGTGGGGAGCATATTGAGGACGTTCACTGGTTAGCAGTGTGCAGCGAGTCCCGCTGGTAATGTGCAGGTCGGGCAATATATAGAACTAAAATAGAAGCACGCCATTGAATGATCCCCTCTCAATCGATCTTCAAGTATGTAAATCATCATTGTGTTGGTGTGGGGTTATTTTACGTCTTTACACTATTAATGCATTGTGCAATATTAAGCAAACCGTGTGTCATGATATTGGCATGCTGTAGATATTCCAGTCCGTCTAGTGGTTGTGTATTAGTTTCCTCACAGTGCACCATGAAGTGATAATGTGCAATAGAACCGGAGCTCTGTTTTATTCTCTTACTTATTGGTCCCACAAACTATCACATGTCACATTTTGCATTTATTCGTGGAGTTAGTTTTACGCTGTAAAAAGAGAATGTAATAGGTCTCGAACTAGAGCCATTTGGTTAATAGTCTGACGTACTTCCCTGAAGTCATACGCAGTATCTGCTCTGTCATACGCTACTTGTGTTTAACTAGGCATCGGACCTGGCTTTAGAGGATGTGTTTGTAGTCTGGAGCGCTATCCAAACCCAGTACATACGAAGTAAAGAACTTATTCATTGAATAGATCGAAAAGTGGTAAATTGAAAAATATATATACATGGATATCCAGAGAATGCATTTAATAAGCTGCATTAAGTGCAGCATAAGCACGTCGTATTCATGAAATCTCTTGTCAGCTAAATACGATGTTTTCGTCCTTCCTAAAACCAAAACCTAAGGCCTTTCAACAGGTCACGTCCATATGCATGGAAGTAAGTATCGTGATAAGAGGCGCCTGTAGTATGGTAAAGTATGATAGGCCTGGAACAGTGTGTAGCCCTGTACATAATCCCACGTTGATCCCACCAGCTTTACCGGATTAGGATCGAACTCCTACCTGGCCTATCGATAACCTGAGCACTGGGTGGAGTGGCCACTACAGGCCTGGGGGGTTACCTTTCTGGTAATGGAAATCCGTCAAAAGTATGCATGAAACATAATACTATAAGTATTGATACGCGTTCAATAAACACATACAATTTTCTTTACTTTGAATTATAACAATGATTACGAAAGACATGTTCGTACAACGGCCGTTCTATGAAATGAAATTTGAAATGTAATCTACTCACACACCGGCAGATTCTGCTGTATACTTCTCAGAGAGTTTAGAAGGTAAAGTGATATGATGAGGGTAATAAAATAAAATATAATATATGTGCTTTAAGGATGCACTACGTACGGAATTTGATCACACTATATAATGGTCAATAAATATAACCCTAATAATAATTACCGTATAATTATTATTAAACATATCTACTGTCTTGAGCTGTAATTATCCATGTGCACATGCATAATTGTTAAAATACAAATTGCTAGTAATTTATTATTGTGTTAAAATTATTTCAATGCAACTCTGTCTAAACAATGCAAGTTAGTACGTTACAAAGCTCTGAATTACGATTACATCATGCAATTCAACAACAGTTCCTTATTAGATCTTAGTCCGTTAGTTAGTTAGTACACTATTCTCACACCAACAGCCCTATAGTCAATCCGCCTAGAAAGCAATCCTAGATGTATGGGTTATAGCTATAAAGCTATTCTGCCCGCCTTTTCATATTAATATAATACCGCAATCAGTAGAATTGAAATGCAAGTGATTAGACTTCAGTTTATGAGACTACGGTTAGTCTAATAACTTCTCATTATATTCTAAATCCCATTAGTGACGCAATAAGATTTAAATCTACTTGCTTGTATCTTTGACGATGACGTGCACGTGCATGCATGCCTGATGACTGCATTGCCATTATGAAGAACATTACATTGAAAGTTTGTTCGCATACTAGCATTTGTTATACACTATCAATGTATACTCGAGACTAAAAATGTGTATACAATATTCAAAATCGAATTCGTTGAAGGGTAAATTTATTTACTATACCCTGGGATGGTGAATGCATACTCGAGACTAAAAATGTATATAAAATATTCAAAATCGAATTCGTTGAAAAGGTCAATTTATTTACTATACCCTGGGATGGTTACAACTTCGCTCTCCTATTTTGTTTTGTTTAACATGAATCTACGCTGACATGGGAGTTTATGAGTACCATGGGTAGTTAGCACATCCACATGTTAAGCACATTGGCTGTAAAACGCATTACAGACTATAATGTTTATGTTAAGCACGCACCACTGATCTTCTGTCCGACCCGGTCAATAACAGGTCTTATTGCGGGTTGAATACTAATACTGCCTGAATATGCGAGGCCACTGGCTAATTTTTCTCTACACCAGAAAACAGCTATTCACCTCCCCAGCGTCAAATGAACGGAATCGGGGGTATATCAGATTGTACACGTTCACAATTATACCTTATAAATTGGTGACAGTTTTGGGTGAAAGGCCATTTCCACGTCGAGCAAGCACACAGTGATATTCTATGAGGATTATGAATAGTTTGATCCATGTCACTCATAGTAGCAGATCATTTGTGATCATAGAAAAGAAATGGTCATGGTGTTAGACAGGATGTAAGTGAAGTACTTGATAGAACGAGACAAGGTCTCATAGGAACGGAACAGATCACTGGAACATAGTTAATTCTTTCAGATTGTCTTAAGGGAAAGCAAATAAATAATGTATGGCATTAACAAATCTATGGCATTATTCTAGCATAACGTAAGTTACTGTGTACAGAAGGTTGGCTTTCATGTTCCAAGTCGACCATCGCTGGCCGTTTCTACTGAGGCTATTTTGAAGCAATGTGATACCTAGGTTATTGAGTACTAGTATTTAACACATTATTGTTTAATGTTTGATGAGATGCTCATCTATTAAAGAATCGTCAGCAGCAGACTATTTTCAGCTTAGCTACAGTTGTAATCCTACACGGAGTGGATGCAGACTCTAGTACACTGGGTATAACATACGGTATAGCTTCTTATATACACTATATGTTCAAAACTTATTCATGTAAATATTATATGTATTTCATTGTTGTCTCATTATATCACATGATGTGAATTTTCATGAGAATAAACTCTGTTCTGTTCTGTTCTAGTAGTAATGGAAGTTGTTGAAGCGTGGCACAGTCTTTTCTTATATGTATCTTATTCTATAGTATTCACTGGTATGAAGTAAAATCGCATTCGGTTTTCATCTTCAGTTCAAGATACAAGTTATTTTCTTAAATCGCTCTGAAGACAATCATTAAAAGGTGGTTGTTGTTTTTGGTAGTTTCGCATTGCGTGCAAGGGTCCTGATTCACGATGATCCCTTTCTTTGGTTGTCCTCGATTTAATACGACCTAGGCATGTCTTGACCCTGAAATGACACGACCATGGCATTGCCATCGGCCCAATCTAAACATAACCTTCACATTTACTTGCAAAGCCATTATTTACCAACCAGCAATAACATGAAGGATATGTAATTCAAACTATAATCCAAACATTTTAATATCAGTTGCAAATGGGATAAGTTGTATCTGTATACTATACCCAGGCACGGATATGTCTATACGTGCCGTAAGACATAAATCCGAAGTAGCTTGTCTTAAATATGTCCCTACCTAACGACCCGGTGTGGAATTGAAAAGGATGAACCCAGGTCTGTCATCGGCCATACAAGTAGAGGCTCGGCGGGTCGCAGATCATGTGTGTAGACTGCAGAGAACATAGCTACCAGGACATGTATCGTGTATCATTTCAATAAGCTATAGATAACTGATATGGAAGCGACATGTGTGTATTCATTGTATGAAGTCTGAAGACCGAAGGCAATTGGTGCAGTTGATTTAACAAGAATGATTGTGGGTGTTTGAGTCTTAATTTGGCTTAGTCATTATTGGTGGAGAGTACATGTTTTAAAAACAATTCGTAATGACTTAAATGCGTGTATTTCTTTGTAACTCGGAAACGTTTAAATTGAATTCAATACGCAATCACAATTTTCGGGATTATGAAAACAAGATAAGATAGTGTGTATCCAGAAGGAAAGTTTGTTTACATCTGCAGCTCACACATATAACACAAAACGTTACAAATGAAACAATACACATATGTACAAGTGAGTGACTATAAGAAAATCTAAAGCGAACACTAAAAAGAAATAAACTAAGAGAGAGAGAGAAATATTAATGGAAGAAGAGATCTTACTCCCCCCCTCCCCATTTAAATGGAAATAGGCGTCTGGTGTGGTGGAACCGGAAGTTAATGTTGTGTGGGGGAGGGTGGGAATGTTTGAAGGTTGGTAGATGGGACACATCTTAGAATATGGTAGAATATATTAACTCATATGGACATTTACATGTATATACTATATTGTTTACTTTTGTAACTATTAACTTAATTCTCATCTTGTTTTAGTTCCGGTAACGGAGGCTTGGCGTGATGAACTGAAAGCGTTCACGGAGCAGCTCTCCAATGCTCGGGAGGCCCGGCCCGCGCCGGAAGTGACCGAAGAGAGGCCTCGCACCACGCAGTACTCCACCGAGACCGGGCGCCTCATTCCTCCTCCATCACGGGCCATGTCGCGAGGCGCCTCACGCAGAGGAAGGCAGAATCTGCAGTACAACATGCAGCACATCTCTGCAGACCCCGACACAGACAATGCTGTAAGTTTCAATCTAAGAAAATGAACGGAAGTTACAATTCTGGGCTCCGTTGCTGTGAAGACGTGTACAGGTCTACAATGTCTTGTAATAGGTCAAATATTAAGGAACTACTACATGTGTAAGTCAGAAACACTATAGAAATACAGAAATACTAGTTTTAGCTAACTAGATTTGTAAGCATTGTAGCGATACACATGTTTCATGCAATGGACCTACACGTCTATATATGTAGCGATTCCTTAAAATTTGACTTACAATCAGTTGTAGCTATACATTCTTTGAGCAACGTGGCCCTGAGTGATATTTTCATGACAATCCAATTTTTTTTTTTTTGGTGACAGTTAATTCATAAATTCTTTGCATGCATTGAGCAATGGATCTTAATACGGGTCGATATTGTGAACGTAATTATGCAAGTTTTAATTAATGTAAATATGAATTGCCCTGAATGCTGGTGCACGGATTAACATTCTGTACTGACGGACCACCATGGTGACATAATATACCAGGAGCTGACGTCTCAGTCTCTTGTTCCCTGTTCAAACACTGCCAATAAGTATATAAACACTACGTCTAAGCGATAGTATGGCAATGGCGGGTGTGAAGTTCTTTTGTGTGGATACAGATCTATCATGTTACATAACATTTAACACACTTTGATCAGTAACGTTTTGACATTAATAGTAGAACGATATTGATACCGGAGGAACTTGGTGGGGGAAAAAACTTTAGTTTGAATACATCGTGACATGTATATTGATTTTAGTGTATAGCCAATGATGAACATAACATTCTCGTGATATCTAGCAATAAAGTAAGGAATGGCCGTCTTAAAGTTACAAGTTTGTGTACAATAGAACGATTTTGATACGTACATGTATACTGACGCGCGTAGTTAAGGTGTTTTAATGTGGATTCGCCAGTACTGTAACTGTATACGTTTGTGTTTTGTTAAAAAAATGAATTAGATAGATGTATGCGGATGCGTCTGCGTATTGGCAGCTACACGCCTGATACACGCAGCTACACGCCTGATACACGCAGCTACACGCCTGAGCGTAATGGCTAATATAATTTTGGCGTTTTTCTTTTTAAAATAGCAAATACGAGGCAAATCAAATTCGGAGTAAACGACAGTTATCAAGACTTATGATTATCATTACAAATACATTTAATTATAAGTGAGTGGTTGGTAAAATGTGTCAGTGCCATGGTACAAATAGAACGATTTCCCAGTGCATGCAGCCAGGGTTTTGGCAACTTCAAAATAATGATGAAGTCTACTATACCCTTTGAAAAGATAATGTATTGTTGACAGCCAAAATGCTTACTATTGTACCAGCAATGCTTAAACGCATTTCTAGTTATTACTCAACATTTATGGAACTCATAATAGTAAGGGTAAACAAATGTTGTTTACAAAATACAATAATTTGTTCCATATCCCTTTTAAACCACATACTAGTAACGTTACACCGCTGTGATATTATAGTATGTAGGGTAGTGTATAGTGAATCTGATACACAGTAGTCCCTATAATGCTTGAGATAGTATATACCGGGGTACCGTATTTACCACTGTGTCTGTATGGACCTGCTTGTAATTCCCATGCAATGATTGTCTGGAGGTGCACGCTCCACGACAGTCCGCTGCAGCCATTGTGTGTTTCACAATAGGAAATTATGAATATCAATGATATTGTGAAACTGACGCCTAGATTTGTTTCGGATGTCGATGACGATAAGAAACCTGGCCTATCGATCAGCTATCGCTGAGGTGATCACAATTATTGACAAATTGTCTCACTTACATGGTCTAGATCGATATCATTTGAATATAAGCGCCATGTGTGTATATCCAAACCTATATAACATAAGTATTAACCCACATTGACGTCTGTAGTTGCAATCTTTGGTTTATCTGTACTGGAAATGTATACGGTATATTGCGAATTACATAGATACATACTTCATATACGGACAACGCAGGTTTATTTGCTATTGGGTCAAATAGCTGTTGTTTCAAAACAAATATTCTCAATGTCACTTACACCGATTATTCATTAAAATATAATTACATGTACGTGTATATTGTTCTGTTCCGTTTTCTTTTCTTTTTAGATAGGACAACGTATGCACAGACGTAGTTTAGTGAATCCGTGGTTCAAGGGTTAGGTTTTGTGCATACCGACAGTAGTATTAACTCATTGCTTAAACCTAGTTTAGCCTAAACTGTGGTTGAACTACGTTTGTGCGTACTGAAATATGGGTCAGCTAACATTGAATTGATCTCAATTATGGACAAATTGTATCCCTTTTATAAAAGCGGTCTATATCAACATAATGTGAACGGGGCTTTAGATGTCCTATGTGCATGGAGGTGGGGGGTCGGGTGTTGGTAAGATACTGGAGGTAGTGGTATAAGGTACAGGCCACGGTAACAGCGTATCCTTATACCCACAGGTGCTGACGATGTTGTGCCAGATTCTGCAGACAGATGACGTCAACGCTGTCCAGTCGTGGCTAGTGTCGGCGGGAGAGAGAGGTAAGCCAGACAACATGCACACACCAAAAAGAGGATTCTGGAATTCTGGAAGGACACCTTCAACTCGGGTGTCCTGGTTTATATTTGAGCAACTGTGTTAAGGATGACTCGGACACCCAACTGTTCTTGCTGTGGTTACAATAGTATTCATAACGACATAAACTCTATAGTAATTATTGAAACCTTCAACAGACATGCCAATATATAGGTTTAGTTAGATTGGTTTAACTCTCATGAACTCGTGTTGTCCATTCCAGAGAAGTCGATGGTGATGGACATGATCAAGTCCGCCATCGAGAGTAGGGAGGAGTACTACAAGCAGAGGCCGGCGGAAGTGTTCCCAGAACGGGCCATGTCGGTGCTGCCCCCTATCAACGACAAGCAGGTCATCGGGGAGAACGAGGACATGATTGACAGGTACTGGGCGGAACCAGTCCCAGATTTTACAGCAATTCAGAGCATCTCGTCCATACCTTTCAACGTTATTGGACAGAGACAAAATTACATATAAATACTTTTAAGCGGTGATTTTAATCAAATGAATAATTGATATTTTACCAATTTAATTAACAGTGATCTCTACGGTATAGTTATACGCAAGATGCTTTTTCACTGTAACCCTAAATGTTCCACGTGTACAGTTATTTGATATATTTTTCACTGTAACCCTAAATGTTCCACGTGTACAGTTATTGGATATCATTCCCTACGACTGCCATGTAATACTATAACCCTAGATGTTCCACGTGTACAGTTATTAGAGATCATTCCAAATACGACTGCCCTGTAATACTCTTAATGAGTTAGCATTTGACATCGGCAACTCCTCATTCCAGTATCTTACTTCCTCCTCTTGCTCTTGCTCCAGGCTGACACTGAAGGACGAGCCTGTGATGCCCAGGGACCCGCCCATGTGGAGACAAGTGGAGACCCGGGAACCAGTCGAGCACATGCCAGGTCTCCCTGCCGTTCCTCCACCCGAGGGCCACCCAGCCGCACCCGCCACCCCACTCGACCGCCCAGCGATACCCATGAAGACGAACACCCCCAAACCCATGATTGAAGACGACGGTGAGAACCAATAAACTAGAATAAAGTTGTACAACTTTGAAGTTATTGGACAATTACATTACTAGTGCAAGGTAACTATTACATTGAGGCCGCCCAACCTGGATAGCTTGCCGATTGGCCTATTCTTTAAAGAAGCACCAAACGTAATTTAACAAGCCCTCTTATTTCAAGTCTTCAGTAGATATGTACAAACATGGGGTATCGTATTGTACAGATGAAACCTCTTGAAAATGGTCGTATTAATGCATAGGATATGTGTAATATTTCGGTGGTACTTGCGTGTTAAAAACAATTCATGAATTTCAATAATAAATTAATTCATTAGTTTCCCGCATCGTTCAACATTTGTATTGCAATTGCAGGCATCCCCATCAAGCCTCCCATCAACGAAGTGTTCAAGCCCAACACCTCTCGTCCCGGGACCCAGGGAGGGAGAACCATGGACGTCAGACCCCCAGGCTCACCAGACGCCAGACTCAAGTACACAAAGTCCCCGCTGATGACCGGACTCAACGCTGACAACATGTGGAACCAACAACAATCCGTAAACGTCGACGCGATCTAGACTACCCCCACAAGGACTCACTTGGTTCCTACTTTCTGTTTCCATTTGATGAACCTTTGAAGAACAATTAATGGAGGTTCTGCTACACCTTCTGCTGATGTTCTCAGAGAACGAGAGCAGCGAACAGTAAAGAGACACATTGCTCTGACGGAAATGCCCACGGTGTGAAGGTCACACATGACTTTGTTCTTAAGATGTCTCATAACTGTTTGAACATATTTCCGCTTGAATTATCAAGCAAAGTTGTATATTTATCAGTATTCTTGTTACAGTATTATGAATTATGATTCTGACTGCGGGTTCGAAATATTTTATTATTATTATCAATGCAATACCATTGACCATCAGAATAAAGAGAACTTTGAAATTGTTAGAAAAACATACATGATGCACTACACCTCAGTTTGGTCATTTGTAAAAGGTAGTATTCTTTCAGTTTTGAAGTGGATCTGTTATATCTACAAAGGTATGGAAATATGATATAATATGAGTTGTTTAATGTAACCCTCTCCCTGCTGACTTGGGCACAGGTACAGCTCTTTAGGGTTAAAGCAGGGTCCTGTAAAGAATTGTCCAAAGCAAAGAATACCATATTCATAATGTCTGCAAGATCAGTATTGTGTGGATGGAAGAGGCAATAAGTTGACATTTGTAACTTGTATATCAAAATATTATGAAAAACATATTTGTGATATGAAAGCTCAAGCTTTTCTGTGATATGCTCGGACTTAAAAATATAGAGAATATTATGATACAGTACCTTTTGTACTACATTTACAATTTGATGTTGGCATTTCATTATTTAAATATATCAATTTAGTTAATACATTTTATGGATGCTTCAGTAACATTATTGTTATTAAATAACATTTTGTACATTATTTTTTCACCAATGTATTAAAGGCATACAAAAACATATGTCACTGTTCGTTATTGTACAACTTTGGGATAATAGGAGAACAGTATAGCAAAGTGAAACTGTACATGTTGCGCCACCCAAAACCTGCTCATTTATCTAGCGCAGATGGGATTCCTGGATATGGGCCACAGCTTCTGTAAAATTCATACCTCCAAATCTAATTCATTGTCAGATGTCCAGTTTAACAAGTCATCATATTCTATCTACATGCTCTAAGTATAATATTAGTATGTTGATTACACTTATGACTGAATTGTTTACATATACCGGTATACATATCAGAAAATAATATTCAAGAAAATTGGAAAATATTTATCAATTTGAAACGAGGAATAAATACAAATTATAGACCTATAGATATCATTTTTCATTGTTATTTGACATCCCCATGATACCATAGAGAAAAGAACATTATTTTTTTTGAATAATAGTGGCGATATGTATCTACCATGCTACCGGTATGCCAAATGAATTAATCTTGCAACCATAGGTTAAATTTTGCCACAACCAATCATCAACATCTGTGATTGTATGCCCTTAATAAGTATTGTTCACACAGATTTGTATCTGATGCTGTCTCATATGAAATGCTTAAGCATATTAGGATAATTCTCATTGTACATAGCACAGACATAACTACATACTACACACTCATTTCTTCATATATGCACCCCTGAAACTATTTTAATACAGTCAGACCCCGTTTTAACAGTCTCTGTAATAACAGACACAACAATATCTCCACTTACTGATCAACTTTTAACCTATACAGATTTCCTACTGGGGTATATACAGTGCTCTCTTGTTATAACGCCCTTCAATGCACCGTGGATTCGGATACATGGGGTCCAACATGGACCCCATTTCAAAATGTTAATTTTTTTTTAAAATTCCTCCAATTATATTCGTTGATATAACGCGGGTATTATAACGCAGGTGGCATGTCATGGACCCCAACTTCAGCGTTATA